>JAOTAY010000005.1:38975786-39001414 GCA_025629805.1 Erythroxylum baracoense
ATGAGATCATGATAATGAGATTCCTATCATGTGCAATTATGTTAGTATCTAAATAATCCCTAGTTATAGGATTAATAGATAGGACATGATTAATCCAGACAGACTAGCACATGTTATACCCTTTGATTTGATCAAGTAGTGGATCTCACAAACTATAAGCATGAGTTGTTTAAAGTTAACATGTGGATTCTTACTAAAAGTAGTAAGTACATCAGATGACCATCTATAAGATTATCATATAGATGATCTATTGAATGTTAATGATTAATCTCATAATAGTAATGTGTAAATATCGTTAGACTTGAGGTACTCAAGGATATCTTAGATACGAATCTTATGCTTTGACATTATTCCTTGTTACCTCAAGATGAGGTCACTCTTAAGGTGGTAATTGGGTACAACTATTTGTATTCAAAGGTAATTGGGTAGCCAATAAAGGATTCACCACTCCTGATAGAAGGAGATGATACCCACAAGCTTTTATCAGGGTCATTACTCTTTGGCCAGAGCAATTATATGTCATGAAGAGAGTCTTCAATGACACATAGAGTAATGAGATACTAAGATAAGAATTAACGTCACTTAGACTAGATGTGATGTAGTAAGTCTAGTGGGAGTTGACACATAGCCCATACTTCGAACTAAGTAGGGTATAGTATGGTGAAAGGATGAATTACACGGTAATGGTCTATGGAAAGGTTCATAAGTTAGTTAATTAACTATTGAAGAGTTCGTGTGTTAATCCACTTATATTTTGGAAAATTGGCATCAAGAAACCCTTCATGATTTGACTGAATTAAGAGTTAATTTAAGTGCCTAAAATAACCAGGAACCTAAAGGTCACATGTATAAAAGATCGAATGAAAAACGTAGTGTGTATGGCTAATTTTAAACAGGCCACGATCATGACTCATAGGCCACGATCGTGGCCGTGATAAAGGGCACGAATGGTACATAAATGAGTTCTTCATTTATGTACACGAGGTTTTTTTAATCTTCTTACACACTCAAATGAGAGGATAGGGGCTCAAAAAGAGTTTTAGAGTGAGAGAGAGGAATCCAAAGTCTTGTTCTTGCAATTTATGCTAGAGTTGCATTAATCAAAGTGAAGAATCTTGATCTATCTTTTCATATTGAGCGTCTACTAGAACTCATCTAGTTTGGTGCTCAAATCACCCTTATACATTGTTTCTTCATCTTCTTTGCGTGTTCTTGGGTGATCAAGGAAGGGTTTGGTATTTGGAATAACCTAAACAAGGAGAACAAACGAGAAAGGAGGAGAAAAATAAGGTAAAAAGTTTTATAGTTCATGTTCTTTTACATGTCCATGAATGTATGTTTGATTCTGTGGTTTTCGGGTTATCATGGTGTTGGAATCTTGATTTCGACACTTCCGCTACATTTGCATACATGTGATACATGCATCTATGACAAACCTAGCACCCTCTGTGGATTTAGTTCTAATGCTCACTCTCTCGCTTTCTCTTCCAAGAAGAAGAGTGTAGTTGATGAAACCACTAATGGCTTCCATGAGAGCTCTTAGGCAACAACAACAACAGGCCCAACTTCCACCTCATAGATCTTCAGCTTTGACCTTTTCTTCTTATTCTTCTAGGGTTGTAAATGCGCAGTCTGTTCGATCTAAGGCTACTCATGCTTCTTCTCAGCACTCCACTACTCCTATTTCTTGCTCTCGCTCTCACTTTCTCTCTTCCTCCTTTGACTTCCACGTCAACAACGGTCTCTCTCTGTCTCTCACATTAGAAGATCTATTGAAAGCTTATTACTATTGTTCTTGTGATGTTAGCTTCTTACGTTTTCCTAATTAAGTTTTCTTACGTTTAGTTACTTTTATCTTTGGTTACTTTTTGCGGGAAAAGATTGGGGGAAAAGATTAAACTTAGGCCTTTTCTTAAAGCCTTTTTATTGTGTGTGGAGAGATGATTCATTATATTGGATCGAAATCTGGGTTTACGAGTAATTTGTATTTTTGCAATAGTGTGATTGAATTATATGTAGGATCAAAATTGATTCTTACACGCGGAAAGTGTTCGATGAGATGCCCTGAGAGATCTGACTTCATGGATGTCTATGATTTCTGGGTATGTTTTGACATATGATTTAGCAAACGACTTTTTTTTATTCAACAAAATGAGATTAGAGATGGAATCGAATTCTGTGACTTTGATTGTTATATTGTAAAGGTGTTGTGTATATGGAAGTTTCATTCAAGGGTAACAACTTCATTATTATGTGATCAAAGCTGATTTGTTAGTTGAGGTGTCTATTCAGAATTCAATCTTGAGAATGTACAACAGAATGGATTGTATCAAAGAAATAGAGAAAGTTTTCAATGACATTGATGAGAAAGATGTTGTTTCTTGGAGCACATTAATAAACTACCATTCCTTGTGAGGAGATGTTGACAGAGTAGGTAGTTGTTTTAATCAAATGCAAAGTCAAATGCTCCCTAGTAAAAAGACTCTAACTTCTATAGTCTCAGCGTTTGCAAAGGCTGGAAATTTAGTGGAAGGTGAAATTTTGCATTGTTTCTCAATGAAAGTTAGATTTTGTGATAATATTTTGGTAAGTTCTTTGTTAGATTTTTACGCTAAGTGTGGGGAAATGAAAAGTTCAACTAATTTGTATTTTTTTTTGTAATCTTAGCATTTATAATTTGTAAATTGGTCTTTGTATTTATTATTTTGTCTATAAGAATTGTTAAGGTTGTAATTAAAATCTGTACATGAAGAATATTCTTTTTGTTGGTATAATTTAATGATATTTTACTTTTTACATACAATGCTTCAAATTGTCAATGATTTTGTATAATAAATGAAAAAAAAATATAAATATTATATACAATAATATGGATTAAAAATGTCACAAATAATTATAATTAACATATATAACATTTCGTTAAAATGTATATCAAAATTTTCACTACATTTAATAACATGTAGCAAAAAACATTTAGCTACGTTTTTGGAAATGTAGCCAAAAACTTTTAGTTACATTTTCAAAAACTTAGCTAATAATTTTTCACTATGAAAACTAAGAGTAGTCAAAAGGTATTGGCAACGATTTCTTGAAACGTTACTAATAGTTTTTTGCTACAAAAATAAAGTGTAGGAAATAACTATTAGCGACCATTAGCGAAAAATGTTCCCTATAGTTTTTAGCTACAGGGATTTAGCGATGTTTTTGGAGATGAATATAAATCATCGATAATAACTTTTAACAATGATTTTTTTCGTAGCCAAATGTGGTTTATGTTGTAGTGTTATAAGAAGCTACAATGTCTACCGAGGGAACTCCTCTTCCAAACAATTATCTCATTTATAAGGCACAACTTCTACCTCTTTTACATAGTTATGATTTAGCAAAGTATGTTGATGGCACCAGCATGATACCACCTTAACAAATTGATGATTAATCAAATCTAGCTTATCTTGACTGGTAAAAACAAGATCAATTTGTTCTTGGTTAGATTATTGGTTCTATCAACGAGAGCTTTATTCTTCAAGTTGTTAGTGTTTCTAGCTCCTATGTTGCATGACAAAAATTAATCAATACTTATGCATCAGTTTCTAAGGCACAGATACGAACCATCAAAGCAAAATTATTTAAGCTAACAAAGGAACATAGTGGATCTATTGCTCAGTATACTCAATGAGCAAAAGGAATATTTGATCAATTAGTAGCGCTTAATAATCCTATCATAGAGAATGATTTGGTTCAAGTTGTCATTAATGGCTTAAGTCTAGTGTAATCTTTGTTCGATCTCTTTAAAATCGTTTAGATGTTATTTCTTTTGATGATTTATATGGATTATTGCTTAGAAGAGAGGAGAATCTTCCTTAGTAGAGAGGAGAATCTTCCTGCGGAAATAGATACGAAGTCACTTATACAACCTAGAGCTCATTATGTGAATTCAACTGTCAGAGGGTATTCATCCCGTGGTAGAAGAAGAAATCAAGTGATAACGCGTGGTAGAGGACGTTCCAATGTTGCTACCTTTTCTGGCTGAAATTTTCGATCTCCAGATGAGCTTCCTCTTAATTTTTACATAACTAGCAATTTAATAGATAATATTCAGTGTCATAATTGTAACGAGTTTGGTCATATCTCTAGGCAATGTCCCTCACTAAATCATAGAGCTACCAACCCACGACAACAAAACTTAAACCAAGTCAAACTGACTTCTAATCTGACAACATCAACTATGCAACCTTAATCTTGGATCCTGAACATTGGAGCAATTCATAATCTCACTCCCGATTTAGAAAATCTTACCATTCATAGTAAGTATCATAGTCCTAAAGTTGTCAAAATTGGCAATGGTAAATTCCTTCCTATTTCTCTTGTTGGTTTATCTTTTTTTCAATTTTCGGATAATTGATTTTTTACTAATGTCAATAACGTTTCTGTCTAATTCTTTTCTAACGAATGAGCTCCTTCATTTAGGCCAGAATAATAATAATAGTTACAACAAATGTGGACTCTAGTTATTCTTATTTGGTTTGTCACGCGTATCTAAATACTTATCCTATAAGATAGACATTATGTAGACTTATCTTATAGTTTAAATAGACATTATCTAGATTTATCTTACAGTTTTGTGAACCCTATATATTATATTATCTTATGCTCCACGTGAATTAGTGTATTTGTCTTTCTAAATATCTTTTATAATACTAGGATACTAGGCGGTGAACAATGCCTTACTAAAACATTTCCAAATATTACAATTAGCGCAGAATTAATTGTTTACAATTATACCAAACACGATTAGCATAGAATTAGAGTATTATGGGTCCACATTATCTATCCTTGTCAAATAGATAAAAGCCCAATTTATTTCGGCCTCTTATTATAAGTATCCCAAACCCAAATTACACAAACACCACAACCTTTCTCTGATGGACCAACAGAACCCCCCTAATTCTGCTACCGCCGCCGCCGCCGCCGCCGCCTCCACCGCCACCGCCACCACCACCGCCGTCACCCCCACCCCCACCGCCACGACCACAGCCACCGTTCCCAATGAGCCCTCGTCTGCGCAATCTCCACAACAACAACAACAACCCTCACCTCTCCAACCGCCCTCCACCACGGCTCCATCAACCTCCTCAACACCGGTGACAAACCCTAACCCTAGCCCCCTCCAAAAGCCCCCAACCCTAATGACCCAGCCCCAACCGACGGCCACCGTACCCGCCACCGCCACTAGACCGCCGCCGGTCACGACCACCACCAAGACCCCCATTGTGCACAGGCCGTGGCAGCATCAGCATCCCCATGCCAATTACTCGCACTTCTCTGTTCTCCCTTCCTCTTCTACTGTCTCTTCGTCGATTTCTTCGCCGGCCTCTGCTCCGCCACAGAGGGCTAATATCTCCGTTGGTGTTCCCGCTTCGCATACTGGCCCATCTCCGGCGCCGTTTTCTTCTACGTTTGGGCAACAGTTTGGTGGATTGAATCGGGGTGGAGTCAGTTTGAATGAGTCTGGAGCTAGCACTAACAAACCACAGGTTTGTTTTGTTCTTTCCTTCTATTAATCACGAAAACTTGAACTTTAACATTGTCAAGGACCATTTTGGAGTTATAATTTGTGATGGTTTTCGTTTGGTGGTGTTTTTTTTGATTGTTTCTTTGATTTTGAGGTGTGTAGGTGAGGCCAGGAATGCAGGGAATTGGGATGATGGGAACAATGACTTCGAGTTCGCAAATGAGGCCGGGTGGGCTTCCTTCACATCATCAGCAGAGACCTGCTCAGTCGTCGATTAGACCATCTGTTTCTACTCCAACTAATCAGTCTCCTACCACTCAAGTTAGTACCTCTTTAAGTTTCTAACAAGTTATTCTTCTCGTTCTTAATGTACATATAGGTGTTCTTTAGCTATAGAATGGATAGAAATTAACATTATTTGTTTTTTGGGTCTTCTAAATTTACAATTCTTCAGTTATTTTGTGGTGTGCATAAATTTACGATTTGAGGGTTAGATTTTCTGGGGTGCTAAAGGATGCTTTTTAAAAAAAGCCTGAAATTCTTGCTACAGAGTTTCCAAGGGCACAGCTTTTTGAGATCCTCGTCAGCTGGTTCTCCTAATTCACCGTTGCCTAGTACATCACAAAGCATGCAGTCAGCTACTCAGCCATGGTTGTCATCTGGAACTCAAGGGAAGCCTCCATTGCCATCCCCATCCTATAGGCCTCAAACGAACTCACCATCTTTGCAACAACGGGCACACATTCCACAGCAACATCAAGCCATGTCAACAACTTCCCAGCAACAGCATACACAGCCGACTCAACCAGTTCCAACCCATCAACCACCAGAGCATTATGGGCAACATTTTCCTCCATCGAGGATTCCACCATCTGTACCCCATCAACAACAGGTTACTAGGGTTCAAGGTGTTGTGAACCAGAAGCCAGCTTCTCTTGCAGCAGCTCAACATAACACACTACATCCAGTGACTCAGAGTAGGACAATGAATACTGAAAGTGATGAATCTGGTAATCGGATTCTTAACAAAAGAACCATACAGCAGTTAGTAAGTCAGGTGAGCCCCTTGGTACTCCAAAATTTGACGTCTTGAAACTCTTTGCTAACGAATCACACTTGGACTAGTTAGTCAAAAGATTATGCTTCATAGTTGGGCTTTTCTGTAAGTGTCAAAAGACATTTTTCCCATATTGGAGGTTTTGTGCGTACCATTTGTACCATTTGTCTAGCAGTTAGAATCTCTAGCTCAATTTTTGGTAAACGAAAGACAATCACCAGATGCATCACAAAAGCAAGCACATAGTTTGTGCTAGCAGAATAAGAAAATATTGCTGCCATTGTCAAGTACTAACATGTAAGATTCAGATGACCTTTATATTGTAGGTTCAATTTCTGGTGATTTCGAGAATGATATTTTTAATGCTTGATGTTTCTTCTAGCTTTCCTTGATAGAAATGTTTGGTGGTTTATTGTTTTCGTACTGCTAGTGGTGAACACCTTTTCAGTATTTGAAGTGATTTTAAAATGGACATACTAGAAAAGTTGTCAGTGATACAATCCATTAACCCTTTATTAATTATACATTCTTATATTATGAATCAATTGACTAGTGTGCTCATCGCAGTAATTCATTTGGTGTAAACCATTTCTTGTGACATGAAAGTAAGAACAACCAAATCTTGTTAAATTGATTAACTACTCCTATTTTCTCTTTTCCCTTGTGGCATTGTGTTGCAGTGTATAACTCATTATGGTTTTGTACAATGTTTTGTTTTTGACATATTCTTCTTGCATTTGGACAGATTGATCCATCAGAGAAGTTGGATCCTGAGGTTGAAGACATTCTTATGGATATAGCAGAAGACTTTGTCGAGTCAGTGAGTTGCTAACTGTGCCTTTTTGCCTTCTGTCTCTATGCAATTACATGCTTAGATACATACTATGTTTGTGAAGACTGGTAATCTTTTATGATAACCATATCCTGAGGCTGACGAAGCTTTATTTGTTCAGAGTTATCATAGAGCAATATTGACTTATTTCTTATGTCTTTTGGAGCGTCTCTGACTGTGTTGCTTAAAATTCCTTTAGATCATTGTTACAACATTTCATTTTCTGTGAGCAGATAACAACATTTGGTTGTTCTTTGGCTAAGCATCGAAAATCGGATACACTGGAAGGAAAAGACATACTTCTGCATCTTGGTTAGTGTCTTAGAAAATACTCTATTCTGTCTACATAATATTCAAAACTAGTGATAAATTTGGCAGATACTTGTTCTTGGATGCAGAAAGAAATTGGAATATGACATTACCAGGGTTTGGTGGTGATGAGATTAAGACTTACCGAAAACCAGTGAGAGCTTTAACTTGGATTCTTGGTTTTTGTTATTTCATCTTGCTAACTTTTTTCCTTTGCTTCGTTGATTTGTATTGATTAATTCTACTTTTGGGTTTTATAGGTTGTAAATGATACCCACAAGGAGCGTCTCGCAGCAGTGAGTTTGGCTCTAGCATCTTTCTTATTTAATAATGACATGGAACATGCAATTTTCGTAGTATATTTGCATTACCCAATGTTTTGATGTTTATAATATTCTTGTTGGTGCTCTTTTTCATTTGCGGAACATTTGACTTATGCCAAGGTTTAGTCTGTCCTTTTTTGCTAGCTAGAAAGAATTTCCATCTTTTAGTGAGAAAAATCTCCATTTTGCAGGTGAAGAAATCAATCCTCACTTCTGAGATGGCAAACTCCAAGAGTTCTGCTGGACAAGCTGCTGGAAATGTGAAGGGTAACATCACAAAGGGTCCTGTTAATACCCTGTTGACATCAAACTCAAAGGTTATTTGAAGTTAGTTGAGGTGTTACAATGCGATTTGAGCATCCTTTTAGCTAAAGAAAGGTACAATCTGACTTTTATATGCATATGATGAGATGCAATGACTTTTTTAACTATTGCTGATTAGAAATTGTTCTTTGTTCAAATTGATTCATTGTTAGGACAACATTGAAATCATCAAATATCATATTTAGATATGCTATTGGCGTTGTTGATTTTTGGGACCCATTTTTGTTTATCCTAGTATAATTATAGGTTAATTACATTTAGGACCCTTTAGATTGGGTAAATATCATTTTAGTCCCTGACATTCAAAAACTATCAAATTAGCATATAGTTTTTGAAAACTATGGTTTGTCAGTCTTCTGCCTATTTCCAAGGGAGGCTGATGGATGCCCCAAAATGACTGCGTTTTGGAGGCAGACGTATATGACATTGTTTCTCACTAAATCAAAATGATATCATGCCACACATGAGAGAGGGATGGACAAAGACATTCCTACCTAACGTATTCATCCTCCTGTGGAAGTAAAAATAAGAAACAAACAGATAAAGGGATAAAGGACCAGGACCAGTTGGCCACCCCCATCAGGTCAAAACCAGGACCTTCACCTCTACCACCAGAATTTCCACCACCACCACCTCCACCGCCATGATCCCCAAGTCCACAACCACCTGAGCCAACATCAGAAACAGCCAAAGTTTGAGACTTGTCAAAACCCGGTTGCCTAAATTCCATGTTACATGGTTCTACGTCCTTAAACACAGCCCCAAAAGAAGAATTCAGCTGATTAGCACATAATCTGGAAGAAGAAAAAGAAAAAGAAGAATGTGAGACTTTTGAATGGACTGCAAACAATATCTGGGTGAAAACTTCGGAAAATGGGATAAAAATGTGCACTTTCGCGTAGGAGATAAAGTGTTGGACACCATTTTGCCATGATTAAAGGGCTGGTTCTTTTGGGAGTTCAAACTTTTGGATGAGTTTTGTAAGTGAAGTGAGGTGTTGGGGTTTAGGCTGAAATGGCGTTTTGGCAGAGAAATTGTCCACACAAAGAACCAATCTGGCAAATGGAGCTGCAGCAAAAAGAGTGTCAATGTGACCTATCACTTGCCAAAAATGGTCCTTTATTCCTTTGTACGTTTCCCATTTTCACTTCCAAAGGAGGACAAACGAATGTGAGAGGGATGTCTCTGTTCGTCCCTCTCGTTTGGCAAGACGTCATTTCCATTTAGTGGGAAACGGAGTCTTGGCTTATAAGTCACATAAGCATCTGCCCTCTGGCCTCCGTTGGAAATGGACGATTGAAGGATGATAGTCTATAGAAATTACAGGGACTAATTTGATAGTTTTTGAACTTTTAAGAACTAAATGATAATTATCCAAACCAAAGGGGTTGCAGATGTAATTAAACATAGAATTAATGATTAGTATTTGGGATTACCATCTTCCATTCAAAGTTTGTTATACTTTGGCACCTGGCTTTGTTTTCGACCCGTCCATGTATTCTGTTTGAATGTGGACCTCAAAGTGTCGTTATTTTCTTTGATTTGCAGCCAGCTCATTCCAAACTTGCTCAAGTGTGATATTAATTGTCAGCAATTATAATGAAAAGTCCTGCAAAACAAATTGCACAGCATTCCTTACAGTAATATTTTACCCAATATTAAGTGGAGAATAGAACAGACAACTCGGTGCTGTTGCAAAAAAAGTGAAAATGGCATCCAGTTTCATGCATTTGTAGGTGTCTTCTTATGTAGTGATGCATAATTACGTAGTCATCTTGATTCTTTGGAATGACCTAATTTGTGGGGTATGTGCAGATGAAATTTTGGGGTAAGAGTAAAAATCAAGAGATGGCCAAGATTTTTGTCTGCCTTTGCTTTAACAAGGCATGTATATTGCATCTGACGGACCAGTATTAACTTGACCCAAATTAGGGACTGCTGTGCAGGGACTGATACTTGACTTGCTCGATTGTAACCTAATCCTGGCCTCACTTTTTGTTTCATGCGATACAATGCGACGATGGAGCAACGTCATATTTTAATTAGGTTACTTACCAAGTGTTTGTATTTTGGGGGTTTACTTTACAGAGGTTGACAACAGAATGAAAAGAAAAATTTGCTGGCTTTCATTTTGGCGTCATAGGCGAAAGTCAAAAACATCTTTTTTTATCTGCGATAGCAATTCGGTGTTCATGTAACTGGGCCAAGACTGTTGATTGATGTCAATGGTGGATGTTTGTTGTTGGCGTGAAGGATTAAAATATATATTCTTTAACCCAATGTTATCCAAATATAAATTTGAAAACAATAAATTATTCAAATGTATTGATGGTGCTGCATAAGTTGGATGGTTGTATATGGCACGGAACCTCTTTTCTCTTGCCGACCATTTTGTCCTAACATAGTGGTCTATCACTTGCCTACTCATTTTAATAATTGCGACCAAGTGCCGATCTCCTGTCTATCTCAAAACTAATTTTCCTCAGACGACTTGGTCTTGTTTGTTTTACAAGTTAATACCGTGTCAGATCCAAAAAGAACATGTGATCACATTTTAAGGAAATGAAAAATCAAGGACACTCTGGACCCAAGGATTGCCTTCTCCCATGTGCTTAACATGTATCCCAAACTTCAATGTCCCTCTATAAATTGTTTCTCGCCCACCTTACACGACCAAGGTGATATGATTAATACTTATTTTTGCTTGGCGCATCGCGCATGGACGGTGAGACAATTTTTTAATTGGATAATCCTTCGCGACGATGGTCCAGTCCATGCATTGAGTGGGTTACAAAGTACTATTATAAAATTCAGTCATGTGGTCACGCGGGATGCTTGATTATTTCTTGGGTGTTAGGAAAAGCAAAACAAAACACTATCCAACGTAATCAATTCCACCATCACACTTAATAAGCTTGTTAGGGCGAAAGCACACAAAAAGCTTGTTTACTTTTATGCATTAATCATAAGAAAAGACTTATTTAAAATAACATACCACCTATTTTTATTACTCTATTCTTGTCCCATTTTATGAGCATTCATCTATCTAATAAATAGGATCATAAAAAATAAATAAATAGATGTTCATGAAATAGGGTAAGAACAAAATACCTTAACCTTTATTTCAATTTGTTTGAAAGTAGCAACTATCATATTTTTAATGAATACATACCCATTCTTTGAATAATCATGAATCAAACTTCTGCTTACGGAAACTTTAAATTAGTGGATAAATCAAGTGATTTTATGAATTTTAGACGACTATTTAAATTGATATTTTTATCTAATTTTAAATTTAAGTGATTTATTCAAAATATAATTTAACAATAATTCTATGCATTAAAAATTTATCTAATATTTTGCACCGTTGACCTATTTTTTGTCAACTCATGAGGTGTTCTGAATGAGCCCAAATTATCAATAACACCTTTTAATTTATTACCGCGCTTAAATCAATCCTCCATACCTCGTGAATTTTCAAAGGGCAGCTCAGCTTTACCATTCACCACCAAATATTTAACACTGGGACATTCACAAGCAGAAGCGGAACTCCCAACCTTAATTATGCGAAGATCAGCCCCTTACACTTGGCTTCGGTGGTGCTCGGTGGTTAGCACCCTTGACTTTAGATATACAAAGAATTCCAAGAAAAGTGAACCGAGAAGTGGAGTCTGTAAAACAACGCGTCGTTGTCACGGAAACAGTGAAACAACGCGTTGTTGTCACGGAAACTTACGCAGGAATCAGTGAAACGACGCGTCGTCGTCAGAGAAACCTAGACGTCAGTTGTTTTGTTCCTTAAAACAACATCCATCACCATTCACCAACCGAACCCACCAACCACACATAAATAAAGATTATCGAATTCGACGTGCGGTGGCTCGCACCGGTGTCTCCGTCGTCTCTTCTGCCACTTGCCCAAAAGAAACATCTCTGCAACACAAATAATATTAGTATAATTATTTTTTTTAATATATTAACAGCTACTTCTACCTCTCTTACTTATATAAGTATTTTTATCGAGCGAGATAGAGAGAGGAGAAGAAACGCCAAGGGTCAACTGTTGTATTTTTATTGACATTTCACTGTCAGAAGCTCCGTATTAGAGAACATGGACGGTGTGACGGAGAAGACCAACGGTTTAAGCTATATGGCTCCTGAGAAGCTCATTATTGACACCGATCCTGGGATCGGTGAGTTTTTCTCTTTTCCTTTTTTATCTTCCTTTGGTGGCAATGTAGGGAGAGAAAATGCATTTTGGAGTTCTTCACATTGTAAGGTTGCTGAGATTTATTGGTTGAATGATGGGGTACTGATGATTTAAATACGTGGAGCTAGCTGAATTTAGATGTTCTATGTGTGACTGTTTCATGGAATGAGTGGCTTTTTTAAACTCAAATTTTTTTTGTTTGTTTATGCTTTATTTTCTGTTTCCAGGAACAGAGGACTCTGGGATAAAAACGTGATGGGCTAAAATGTATTGGATATTTTGTGTTTGTTGTTTTTTTCTTTTACTCAAGTTGACAATTTTGCTTAGTTAGAGAACTTGAAAGGTAGGCAGAGAAAATGGTGTAGAATTGAACTTCTAATTTTCATGACTTCCCGTTGAATATTCTTCTTTCTAATCGTTGCTCTTGGTGAGTGAAAAAAGAAAAGACATTTGAAATGGATTTTGGATTCCCAGATTTATGTCCTGTTCAGTTGCGTCATCTACACGAACTGTGTAGGAAAGAATTAATAGAAGGGGGGAAATTAACTATCTTTATTTGGGTCCGGTTTGCATTTAGCTTGACTAACATGGAATATTCATCCAACTTCTGGAGAATCCAGTTTTTCAAAGGAAGAATGCTTTTTTTTTTTTTTTCAATTCATAGAAAAGGGTTCATTTGAAGTAATTGTACATTCCAAAATCTATTGATCTAGTTATGATTTTGAGTTTGTTGGGCCAAGTTAGCTTTGTTGATCATACGCATTGTTGACAGATGACAGCATGGCAATCTTGATGGCATTTCAGTCTCCGGAGTTGGAAATCATAGGCTTGACAACAATTTTTGGTAATGTCAGCACAGAGGATGCCACTAAGAATGCTTTGCTTCTGGTACGTGGGCCTGCCTTTTGATTCCATCTTCTATAGCATAGTAATTATTTTCTCTTTTGGATTTTCCTCATCTTTGGGGCATCTTCATGATCGATTCCCGCTATAATATGCAAAAGGATAGTGTGAGATCGCAGGGCATCCAGATGTTCCTGTCGCTGAAGGCAGTCCTGAACCTCTGAAGGTAACTGTCTATATGACTCTCTTAATCTGTCAAGGTTTTGCTTAAGTTGGACTTCTCGATGTAACTTTAGTGCCTTCAGAATACCTTTTTTTTTTATACTCTGTTTTTTGGCTCCAATTTATGCTGTCAACTTCCTGAAATTAAAAGGATGGAACGTAGGTGCATCACCAATAGTTATAAATTGATTCTATAAAGCAGTACTTGACTCCAAGTGACAGTGTTTCTATAATTATAATCATTAACGAAATAATAATCAAGCTTTGTTTTTGACGTAGAGAAGTGTTTCTGTTATTTTATTTGAAAAGTAATCTATAGAAGGTATGCAAATACATTCTTTCAATTTTTTATTCTGAAAGTCAAGATGGGCAACAAAAAAGAAAAATATTATTTTACTTAACAAATCAAAATTTTAAGCTTAGTCACTGATTTTGTAATTGTAAAATCCTTCCCTCCAATAACCGCATGCAAAAAAATAAAAAGGTGAAAGAAGAAGAGGAAGAGAGAGAACTCCCACAAAATAGTAGAGTTTCAATTCCCTCCATGCTTATTTTTACATTCTTCTTAAGCATATGCATTTGAATTGCTTTTGAATATCTTGTTAATCACACTATAATGTATTAAATACATCCAAACTGATCTTATTTAATAATACAATCTGTTAGCAGATGTCTCCCCTCATTAACTTCGCAACATACATCAGTTTATGTTTCCATATTTCTTCATCATGATTTTTTTTTTTTTAAGGGAGGAAGGCCTTGTATAGCTGATTTCATTCATGGTTCTGATGGATTGGGCGATATATCCCTACCTTTTCCTAAAGCAAAGAAATATGAGAAAAATGCTTCAGAATTTTTGGTTGACAAGGTCAATGAGTATCCTGGTGAAGTATCTGTACTTGCATTAGGGCCACTGACAAACTTGGCTTTGGTAAGTTATGATCTCCAGTTTCTATTCATGGTAAACAATTTTAAGATTTCGTGGATTCATAATAATATGCTCCAACATCAGGCAATCAAAAGTGACTCCTCCTTTGCTAGCAAAGTGAAAAGGATCGTCATACTGGGAGGTGCTTTTTTTGCTTTGGGAAATGTCAATCCTGCAGCTGAGGCTAATGTAAGTCCAATTCTGGATTCTTTTCATCTTTTCAATCCCTGCAGAACTACGGATTCTTGAAAGTACATGAAGCTGTCTGAATTGGTTCACTATTTATGGAAACAAATGAATAACTTGATTCAGGCTCTTGCTTCGTAGAATGTCCAATAACTTGTTACTGAAACTCTTGCTTTTTTAAGTTCATTGTAGGAACTCCTACCAATTCAGCCAGGATTGGATTTATCTTTATGGATGGCTATTCTACTTGTGCATATTTTAAGGAATTGTAGTTTTTAATATTCCAAAGATACTGAACAATCATTCAGAAACTGTACAAGCTAATGATTTCAATGACTTACAGATATATGGAGACCCAGAAGCAGCAGATGTAGTCTTCACCTCTGGGGCTGATATCACTGTTGTTGGAATAAATATCACAACCCAAGTTAAATTTACAGGTGAAATTGCATCTTCAAGTTGAATTCATGTTTTGTTCCACCACTTTGTGCATACCTCTTTTTGATATCTGTCTTTCATCATAGATGATGACCTGCAATCATTGAGGCAATCAGAAGGGAAGTATGCTCAAGTATTATGTGACATGTGCAGATTCTATAGAGACTGGCATGTGAAGTCTGATGGTGTATATGGTAAACGTCAGATAATTGAGTGAGATATTTATTTTGTTTCGGTCTCTTTTATTTTTATGGAGGAAATGACTCTTTGAATGCGGTTTCAGGGATTTTCCTTCATGATCCAGTCAGTTTTGTGGCATTGGTGCGGCCCGATCTCTTTACTTACAAAAAAGGGGTTGTCAGGGTTGAGACACTAGGCATTTGTGTTGGACATACACTAATGGACCAAGGATTGAAAAAGTAGATTTGAGCTTTCTATGCTTTTTCAGTAGTTTTTGGTGGTTTGATTGCACTACACTGATTATGAATTTATGATACTATCATTTTATGCAGATGGAACTCAAGCAACCCGTGGTCAGGATATTCTCCAGTTGCTGTTGCTTGGACTGTTAATGTGGATGAAGTTATTCACTATATCAGAGAGCTACTGATGAAACCATGAGATCTGCTACACATTATGAAGATGGCAGAAACTGAAGGGGGAAGTTGGGTTGCTTGTGAATTGCATTGAAACCCTGGTGACAGAACAAGTTCTTGGCTATTAGGGGCATAGAGTATAGGTGGGGTTCTATATGGATGCACGGAAAGCATTCACTTGTTCAAGATGGACACTGAATAAAACAATTGGTGGAATTCTGTTCATAATTTAATCTTGTTAATTTGTGAACTGGTTGACTCGTGATTCTTGCAACTGTTGAATTGACTTGACAAAGCTCGTTGAAAAATAGGTGTAACGTGCATGATACATCTATAAATTGCAACTACAGATTTCAATTGCAATATTAAACAGATCCACTACATGATTACAAGTCTTTGTTGGAACTTGCACTGATCATCTCTCACAACTGCCCCTGAAGCGTTAGGAAACTATTCGTTAACTAACCCAGTGATTGTCAACGCAATAATCAACCACTCAACTTCAAAAGTCAACACACATGATTACTGTTGAAATTTATGCAAACAAGTCGGTCAACTTTATGGACGTAAGATTGAGAAAAAGAGACCAAACCCGTTAAAAGTTTTTAAGGAAAAACAGTTTAGCCAACTACCACGAACTCATTTTGAAGAAGAATTCCCGGTCTCCTGCTGACACTAGTTGAGCTACCACACTCAAGTTTGAAGGAACCCTCTCAACTCCGGCCATTAACCACACTTAGTTCAACCACCTCAAAAATAAGTAACCCTTCTAATCATTAAACTCTCCTTTTGTGAATCATTACTACTTCAACAATCCTAACCAGTGGTACCAATACAAAAAGAATCAAAACCGTGCAAAAAAGATCGAGAGAATCTCAGAATCTACCTATCCCAGTTGGTTTGATAATGGTGGTTGCTTATGCATCAACTTTGATGGGAGAGAGGATTTCATGGTACTGTGCTTTGTTCATGGCGGTGATGACGGTTTTAAGCTGCTGTGAAATGAGTGAAAGTGAGTCTAGCGTGGTCGTGTTGACCCACAGGGACATGGTGAACAAGCCGTGCGACGAGATTTATGTGGTCCGAGATGGAGAGACATTGCAGACGATTAGTGAAAAGTGTGGGGATCCTTTTATTGTGGAGGAGAATCCTCACATTCATGATCCTGACGATGTTTTCCCGGGCCTGGTTATCAAGGTCACACCCTTCCGTAGGTAAATTAAGGCTGATGGCTTTTGATACAGGTTTGGTTGGATTCTGTGTACGTAATTTAAGCGTTTCTGTTTGTTTAATGGAGAGGAATACTCGGATGAACTTGATACAGATCGATTAGTTCACCTGTCTTGAAACTTTAGTTCAATTCTTAAATTGAAGTTCTAGTCAACTGAACGAAGGAGATTGTCTGATTGATGTACTCTCTATGGATGGACTATAGTTGATTCAGTGATTTCCTTATTGCTTTCTTCAAGTTTCCAAACATTTCTAAATGGTTCTTCTCTTGTATTAACCATTCATTAATCCCACCAAGCAAAGTTTCCATAACTTAGTCGCATTAAAAGATAAACAAGAACAGAAGACAGAGAGATGCTTGTTGGGCTAACTACAGATGGTTACTAAATAATTACCTATACAGGAACATGGTGTTACCAAATTTTGTCCATTTCAACGAATCATAGAGATCGAGAAAGGAAATCTCATGTTTTATGAAAAATAAGACATCAAATTAGTATACTTTTTTTAATTATTATAGTTATTATAATTACAATATCCCTTGGTACTATAAAATTTATTTATGTACACGCATAATTTTGGAAAATATAAATAATCTATAAAACATGTGATATAATAAATTATTTAATAAACTGAGTGATGTATTTTCGTGTTCAAATGCACAGAGGTTGTTAGGATTTTGTAGCCAAGTTCAATGAGTTAGAGAGAGATACTCTGCCTTCTTTCTAACCTCCCATAGCTTTTGACATTTACTTCCATTACTCTCCTTTTCTTCTCTTCTCCTTCACTCACCCTCTCATTCCTTCACCTCCAATACTCCTGATTGCAACCCATCTTACAATCTCACAGCTATATTCCTCCACCCACATAAAGGGCACCCTTGTCTTTTGCACACCTTACATGCTTTCCTGCCTCCTTATTTTTCCATTTTCAGCAATTGTCTTCCTCCTTCCAATATGCAGAACTCACAGAACCCTTCTTTCTTGCCAACTCAAACACCTTGCTAGGAGGCTTTTTCACCCTTACCCTCCCCATCTTCCACTCCTGAGCAGCTTTCCAACCTTAACCCTAAACCCACTTTACCAGTCACCCCAACACTTACTTCTGCCTCCCCTCTAAAAGAACTTCCCCCTATTGCTGCTAACCCAACTCTTGAGAGAAGAACATGAAAACAAGTTGTGGGAGGATCTGCAGAACTTGCCCTGCATTTTTGCCCCCCAAAACTTGAAGATGGCAAAAGCATAGTTTATCCTGATAGAGAAATTTTAGGAGTCAAATCTTAGGAAAACTCACTCATAGGGTTTTTCTGGGACAAAAGACCAGCATTCCCAATCATTCAAAAATGGGCTCTAACAGCTTGGAAGAATAAAGGTTTCGTAGAAGCAGTAATAGTAGAGGACAAATACATACTATTCAGATTTTCTACAAAGGCTCAAGCTTTGAAGGTGGTAGAAGAAGGGCCATGACATGTAGCTAATTTTCCTTTATTTCTACAGCCTTGGCAACCTAGTTTCTGAATTGATTGTAAGGACAAAAGCCCTGTTCCAATGTGGGTAAATCTTTTCAATGTTCATCTAGAATACTGGACCACAAAGGGATTGAGTATGATTGCTAGCTTTCTTGGAAAACCTTTATGCTTTGATGATAATACAACAAATAGGAAAAGGTTAGTTTATGCTAGAATCTGTATCAACATGAATCTTTCTAATTCTTTACCGAATACTATCCCTATCATGAGATTGGGACTTGATGGCTCACTATATGAGGATAAGGTTACAGTTCAATATCCATAGAAGTCGTCCACTACTGTCCAAGATAAAAAATGGGTCTCTACAGGTAAGACCTTCATTAGAGGAGATTATGAGGAGCTGATGAGGTTGGATGTAAATACTCAAGTAGAACAGAATGAGGACATTAGTTCAGTTCAAAAGGCTGCAGGTGGAGAGGACAAAACAGAATCAGATGATGTTCAGAAAGCTCCAAAAAATGGCAGACAAAGAGGGGACAATAGAGAATGAAAGAAATGGAAAGGAAGTGGTCAGTGCTGAAGACAATGGTGATGCTCAAACTAAAGGGGCCAATATTTACACGGAGGCAGATAAAGAGGGGGGATATGTGAAGGATGATCAACCTTCCATATTGAATCTATCCTCAAAAGGACATGAGCATTTTGTAAATCTCGAGTCCTTTACAAAAAATAAGGAGGAGGACCCTATCATTGGAGAATTCTTGGCTGTGGCCAAAAGGACAACCAATAGGAGCAGAAGAAAGGGCTCCAAACTTAACCTAGCTTAATTATGAAGATAGTAGCATAGAATGTGAGGGGGGTTAACTGACCTAAAAAGTTGGCGGCTTTAAGGGATTTTGTCTATAACACACAATGATGGATTTTTGCCATTTTGAAAACTAAGCTTAGATATGGAAAACTGAAAGTCTTGAATAAATTGGGCTCAAAATGGAAGTTTGTCTCAAACCACCAAGCTCACAACTATCAGAGAATTATTGTGGCATATGATCCTTGTTTGGTGGATGTATAAATCCTCTCTATGGACATGCAAGCTATACACCTAAATTGCAAACTATTTCAGGTTAGCAATAACATCAGTATCTCTTTCATCTATGCCTCTAATCATGCTTTTCAGAGGAAAATTCTTTGGGACAATTTAGTTCGGATTCAAAAGCTGGGTTAATGGTGCATGGCTTATATGTGGAGATTTCAATGATACTCGACATAACACAGAAGCTGATGGCGACTTCAGTCAAAGAAATCACTCCTTTGACTTCAATGACGGTGTGGAGTAGCTGGGCATTTTTGACCTCAACCATCAAGTTCATTTTTTCATTAGGAGTAACAAGCAGATTGGAAGGTGGGCTCTAAGGAAAAAGCTGGATAAAGCTATGGTGAACAAAGATTGGTTGACACAGTTCCCAAATTGTATTACATCTTTCTTTGGTCCCTTATTCTCTAATCACTCTCCTATGTAGATTGAAAATCTATCTCATAATCAAGTCATAAGGGGACCATTCAAATTTAACAATTTCCTAATTAATGATGAGGGATTTACTGATGCTCTTCGTAAAGGACTGGATAGTGAAGTGGGAGGTACCTTTCAATATATATGTGTGCAAAAAGTTAAATCTATCAAAGAGGAGATGAAAACCTTGATGAAAAGTCGAGCTTCCTCTACTCATAATGTAGTTAATATAGCTAGAGAGAATTTGGAAAAGGTCCAGAAATAGATTGATCTAGACCCTTCAAATTTAACACTGCTAAATATTGAAAAGGAGCTGCTGATGACATATCTCTCAAAGGTAAAGGAACATGACAACCTATTAGAGCAAAGGGTAAAAGTCAATTGGCTAAAAGATGGGAAAGGTGTTCTAAATTCTTTTTCAATACTATCCTAGCCAGGAGGAATATAAATAGAATTTGCTCCCTAAAACAATAAAATGGTGTGGAAATTTCAAACCAAGCTGATCTATTGAAGGAAGCAGAGAGGTATTTCAGAAATTTCTATAGTTCCTATGGGATCTGCCCAACCTTATCCATTCTTGATTCCATTATCCACCACAAAATCTCTTAGGAACAGGCAAAAGCTCTCATTGTTCCAGTGACATAAAAAGAAATAGAAGAGGTTTTGTTTCAGATGAATCTGAATAAGTCTCCTGGCCCTGATGGCTTTAATGGCTACTTCTATTAGAAAACATGGCTAGTAATTGGACCTATGGTCAAGTAAGCAGTGATAGAATTTTTCTCTAGAGGATCCTTACTGAAGGAGGTTAACAAAACACACATTTGTTTGATCCCAAAAACCACCTACCCCTCTACTCTGGATGATTATAGACCTATTGCATGTACTAACGTTCTATAAAAGATTATAAATTATTGCAAATAGGATGAAGATGGTTTTGGATTCATTAATATCTGACAACCAAAGTGCTTTCTTACATGATCGTAGAATTGAGGATAACTTTGCTATTGTACAGGAGTTGATGAAGGGGTATCAAAGGAAGCACAGTCCACCGAACTGTACCATTAAAGTGGACTTTAAAAAAGCCTTTGATACTATAAAATGGGAGTTCATTCTTTAGACCCTAAAACTAATGGGATTTCCAGAGGTTTTTATTAAGTGGATTGAGGCATGCATAACCACTCCTTCCTGTGCCATCCTAGTCAATGGCTCCCCAGCTGAAGTTTTAAGGAGTGCTACAGGCATATGTCAAGGTGACCCTATCTCCTCTTACCTATTCATTATCTGCATAGAGGTACTCAGTTTGTTAATTCAGTAGAGAGATGGAAACTGTAAGACTTTTAAATTTCATACGAATTATAAGAAGGTCAGGCTGATAAATCTATGCTTTGTGGATGAAATACTGCTTTTCTCAAAGCTCATGGTAAGTCTATTGAGCTACTTATGAAAACCTTGGTTGATTTTAGGGACTTAACAGGTCTAGAGATCAATCTGAACAAGAGTCAGTTTGTTTTAGCTGAAGGAGCCAATATAATGGAGAACACAATCTCCCAACTAACAGGTATGATCAGAAAATCAGCTCCTTTGACCTATTTGGTACTTCCTATTAATACCAAAAGAATCCAATACTCAGAATGTCAGCCCTTGATTGAGAAAATCCAGAGAAGGTTAGGCATGTGGTCAAATAGAGTGCTCTCTTTTAGTGGGAGGCTACAAATAATCAAGGCAATTTTGAATTCTCTACACATATATTGGTCCTCTAATATCTCTCTAGGAAAAGGAGTGATTAAATCCATTGAAAAACTATTTCGAAGATTCCTATGGGGTAACCTCAATTCAGAAAATCATTTTGCTGAGATTAAATGGAGAGAGGTGTGCAAGAGGAAAGAGGAAGTGTAACACCCCACCCTCTCAGGACCCATACCCGACATCCTGTGTGATGTCTGAGTCCGTGCCCCGCAAGGGTGGCATGCTATAGCACTCAATTATTTAAATTTTAGTACAATTTTTTTTTGAAATCACAAACATAAAGTACAGAAATTGATAACCAAATCAGGCCCACTTTATTTCATAAACATTTCCAATCATAGCAATACAATCATCAGAAAACTCAATAGCCATTTGGGCTCGTTACGAATACAAAATACTTGTCAAAATTTCATTACATTGCTAGAACCATATACAAACATTTCTGATTTGGAAATTTATTTCAAAACAGAAATATTTGAATACACAAGTTATAATAATTGCAGAAGACTTAATTTGATACGAAAATAAAGGAAATACTAATGTAGACGCCACCTGATCCTGGCTTCTATCTTTTACTTGCATGCCATATGTATACTCCCGTTTGTCTAACGAGGTACTCTTTAAGGCTAAAAAATAATTGCAAATTTTGGGTGAGTTTTGCGAACTCAATGAGTTAACCATCATCGATGGTTCACTCAATTCATGCAACACACCATTTCACATAACATGCGATTCACAATTTTGCATAATAGATCATGTATCACACTTTTACTTCAACATAGGAAATTTCAGCATTTCAGTCAATCAAGCATACTTGATATAAATGCATATGAAATGCTCATGAGACACTTTCCATTTATTACATTGTTGTGACCGAGTGCCTGAACTGTCTCGTATCTATTTTGGATACCGGGCTCATTAATAACTGTCCCTTATCCGCTTGAGGGATATAGGGCAGATTACAAATAGTGAGCCTTAGGCTCTTAATCACTGTTTGAGCTTAAGGCTCTTTTCACTTGTTGAGCTTTAAGTTCTGATCAGTGGCTACTCTGGTCATAACTGCCATTATCTGATTGGTGCATTCATGAATGGAATGCATGTACCACAATCACTTACATTTTAAGGCACTTAGGTCTTGACATTCACATTCAAGCAGCACTTCAATATACATTCCACATTCACAATCATCGGACCTTCTGTCCGAAATCAACAATCAAACACATTCATTTATCATTCAAAGCATAATTTAAGCAAACAATAATTGAGAGAAACTGTCTAGGTTACTCACAGTACGCTCCAGATTAGCATTTGCTTTCCAGATCTGGAAACATCTGGATGTGGACATTTTATCCTGCACATCCATATTATGCAATACACACGTTGCACACATATTAATAATTGCACAATCTCAAGTATTCATTGATGCACAAATGTGTATATGGACTATGTACAATGCATGCTCAATGACAATCCCGGGTATCTTCCCATCAACTTCATCACAAAATCAATCTCATATCAAAACTCATCTAAGTCTAATTTCTACTTAGGTTTATGCCTCACTAACAACATTAAATTCACAATTTATTTTTCATTAAATCACTTCAGATTTTTCCAAAACACACTTTCGAGTCTACTGTTCACGTTCAATCAGAAGGTGAAAATGATGTAATTTGGTCATACTCTCTTCTATAAAAGTGTTCCTCTATGTTTTATGTTTCTATTGACACTAAAATCACTTAATTTGGTTTAGTAATTTGGAAGATATGCCTAAAAAATATTTGGGTTGTTCATATTCAAAAACAGTGTGCTATTCATAACTTCCATCCAACAATTAACCATCTTAGAGACTAAATCACAATTCGATGTCTTCATATGATTTGTAGACCTGTGTCTCTATGTTACTCCTAATTAAGAATCACTCCATTTGGATAACTATAGAATAAGTTATGATCAAAATACTGAAACATGTTTAAGCTATGCAGGAAATTGGCCGCGGCGAAGATTGGAGTTGGCCGCGGCTAACTTTTCCCTGGCAAGTTG
Organism: Erythroxylum baracoense; assembly: GCA_025629805.1. Lineage (NCBI taxonomy): Eukaryota > Viridiplantae > Streptophyta > Magnoliopsida > Malpighiales > Erythroxylaceae > Erythroxylum > Erythroxylum baracoense. The sequence goes on from JAOTAY010000005.1 coordinate 38,999,558, forward strand.
GCTGCGGCGAGCCAAAAGGTTGGCCGCGATGAACTTTCACAGAAAGTAGTATACAAAACTCATTTTCCAGCACTCCTCATTATGAACTCCATTCCAATTCATCTCTTTTGCTTAGTCTATTATTTCTAATTTATATCTACATCATTTCCTCTTCATTTATACCCCAATTACAGTTCAACATCATTCACAAACCACTCATGATCCATAATTGATCCTTAACCAAAAACATAACATATACATGCACCCATTCGTCATCAATTTCTGCACTCATCCAACAACATTTTAGGGATCATTCTACCTCAAATCATCACTATAACAATATATGAATTATAACTCATCATACATATACAAAAGCAAGACATTCACATCATCTATTCATCACTCACGTCCATCATATACACAACACCATTTCATGTCATTTGACCTCTAATTATCATCATAAATGCTTATACTTAAACAACTCATAAAGGTTTAGGTGCTACTTACTTGATTAAGCTTCAAGATATTCAAAAATCTTCAAGATCTCTCTTAACCTTAGCTTCCTTCTCTTACACGTACATCATCAATAAAAGGCTGTAGGTTTAGGTCTTTAGTGACAAAATGGAGAAGAGAACAAATCTTGGAGAAGCAAGGTGAAAGAGCTGGACCAAAAATCAACATGGTGAGGGTGAGAGTGAATTTCGTGAGTGAAGAAGATAAAGGTGAAGAAAAAGAAGAAGAAGATGGAGAAATGAAGCATATGTCGTGAATGACTAAGTAAAAGACCATGGAATGGTCTTTAATTGGGTAAAAGAATAGATAGTGATGAGGGTAGTGACACTTGTCACTATCCTATGGTCCCACTTTTGGTCTTTTAATAAGCTAGTCCATTTGCCTTCAATTTCTGATCCAATTGTCTCTAAATTTTCAATGACATATGTCATTAAATCCCAAAGTCCGTTATAAAAATTTTCCATTGCCATTTGACCCTTATTTCTACTACTATTCATCAATTGTTCTACCATTTGGCATTTTTCCTAGTCCAAAAATACCCTTATATTTCAGGAAATTCCCAAATGTTCTCCAAAAATTCTAATTCACTACTTATACATTCCCACTCAATTTTTTTAAGACACAAAACCATAATTCGCATCATACTCACATTAAAACAATCATTTATACCCGAAAAATGTCAATTGAGTACATGAACAATTATTTTAATGTGTGCAATAATCAATTCACGTGTGTGTGTATGTTAACATTATGCATGAGCATGAAATGCAATTTCCTTAATCTCTCTTTGATCTCACATGTACCAAATTTTCGGGTCTCAACCTTTAGTATGGGAACGGAATGTTACACACCCACTAGTTTCCAACTTCCACAAGATGGCATCATCCTGTAACACATCGGGAATAGAAGGTAAAATGGAAGCTAGAGTATCGAAACCTCTGAAAGTACCCTACCATTGGACATTACAAAAAAGGGAAGAAACCCTCAGGTTTAGAGTAATTTTATTACTCAAATGTCAAATACAAGGATGTGAAATAAGTGGACTATAGTCTACCTAGTTGTCAAACCAAAACCAAGTCCGACTTCTATTACCAACCTAGTGTTTAATGCAAGGATAAATTATGTTACTCATACGCAGCGTTTGGAACAGAATCTAAGAAAATTCCTTCCTAATGCTAACTTGCCAGAAGTTACCATTGTGGAAGTGGTACTCATGAAGCCATTTAACCCATAATGCATTATGATCAGTATACAACCTCCAGAGTCTCTTACACATTAAGATTTTTTTAGTGGAGTCAATAGACTTAATACTCAAACTTCTAAACCCTTTAGGGGTTACCACCTCACTCCATTTAACTTTAGCAT
>JAOTAY010000005.1:39013841-39031240 GCA_025629805.1 Erythroxylum baracoense
ATCATGAATGGTGTTGAGTGTAGCCGTTGATATATTTTAGTTAAACACATTTTTCGAGTCTACCATTAGATTGCTCGATTTCCGAAGATGATGCTTGTTGATTGATCATGAGTAGAAGCATTGAATGTTGAATTATTGCTATAATTTTTGAAAGTTATTCATCTTTGGTTATGATTATATATTCTTGGAAAATATGGGAATTGAGTAAATGCTTCAGGTTTTAAAGCTTAATTTGGATGTTTTGCCCGAGGACGACCAAAAGCTAAGTATGGGGGAAATTGATATGCTATTAATTGTTGATATATTTAATGATTTACACTTAGCGATTAATGATACGAAAATGATTAAGATACTCACTTTAATTCATATATGATTTTAGGTACAATTTGGAAGCAAAGAAATTAAAGTGAGTCAAATGCACTACATTTGGGCTGTTTTCTGAAGATGAATTTTCATTTGTCTTCTTGGAGGAAGAAGAAGAAAATTAAAAAAAATCAAAAATCAAAAAACAAAGAAGAAGAATTATATGTGCTTGTTGGAAAAATGAAGAAACAATATGAGCACTAAAACGACAACGTGTATCAGGTGGGAAGCATGAAAAGCATGACAGCAGCTGGAGTAAAACGACGCAACAAGAGAAAAGGATGTTAAGGCAGAAACGACAGTGCAGTAGATTGGAATGTCTGCGTTCAACGTAGGTAGCACCTGCGTTTAACACACAATGCCTACATTGAACGCAGATGTTTTACTTAAAACGCATACCATGTGTGCGTAAGAGGGAGGTCTTGAAGTTAAATAAACATTAGTTGTTAAAAGAGTTTTATTCATCCCATCATGCTACAGTAGAGAGCTGAGAAGAGAGTGCTGGTGGCCTGGTGGCTGGTGTGGAGAGAGGCGGCAGAATGAAGAGAGTGGCATTAGAGACTACGTGAAACAGAGAAGATAGAGGAGTGAATAATGTAGGTGGTTTAATGTTTATTTGTCACATCATGAATAGTAGATATTAGAAGAGAGCTTACGGTAGTGAAGAAGATTTAGGGGGGTCTTTGGCTAGGGAAATAAGTAATGGGTTGATACATTTTTCTTGGACTAGACCTATGGAAGGCTAAGATCCCGACACTGGTTCAGAGGTAACATCGACATCGACGACCTGGGTTAAGTGTATTTTTTAGTTTTTGTTGTTTATTTCTCTCATTACAAAATTAATTGTGTTATCCTATGTTAATTGATTTGGGTTTTGTGTATGGATAATTGGATTTTTGTTATGTTCGGTTATTTGTGCATGAACCCATAGGGTATTGTGAAAGGACGATTTTAATGCGTTCATTGAATCATTTGATTGCATACACATTGTTAGAATTTCGATATAATCCGTAATTCTTATGTTGAAATTCATGTGTAGCAAATAATGATTCGTAATCATTAGGGATAACATGATCTAGGTTAAATGACGCATCGTATGTGGTTGTTGCCTTGATTAATCAGTTTTCCTAATTCTTAATGCTATAGCCTAATTAAATCTAGAGATCATATCCTAGGTTATTTGGTGGTTAAGTTTAATTAATGATAGTATCTTGATTAAACAAAACCTAAGGAAAAACTCGGGTTAATTATTAACCAACGATTAATAGTTGCTAGGAGAGGTTTGAGATAACAAATAATTGAATTATGCTTAATTAGGGTGTAGGTCGAGATTGAACCAAAGATCGAATCCCTACCGAATTCTCCAATTTTACAATTTTTTGTATATTTTCTTTAATTTGTTTTTATTAGTTAGTTTTATTTCATTTTCTTATTCCAAAATCCCGGGGGGGGGGGGTGTTTGGATTTTGGAATAAGAAAATGAAATGAAACTAACTAATAAAAATAAATTAAAGAAAATATACAAAAAAATTGTAAAATTGGAGAATTCGGTAGGGATCTGGTCTTTGGTTTAATCTCGACCTACACCCTAATTAAGCACAATTCAATTATTTATTATTCTCAAACCTCTCCTAGCAACTATTAATCGTTGGTTAATAATTAACTCGAGTTTTCCCTTTGGTTTTGTTTAATCAAGATACTGATTACTTTCATTTTATAAGCTAACCGAACACTCCCTATAGGATCGACCTAGACTCACTACTACTACATTAGTAGTCTAGTTTTTTATTTTGACTAGCCTTACGATGCGTTGGTCAAAGAACCAACGAGAAAACAAGCTAAACCCTACCTTATAGAAGACCAAAAGAAGAAGAAAACAGATGAGGAGAAGAATGAGGACCCTCTACCTATTGAAAATACCATTCCCACAAAGGCTACAGAAGTACAGACTGGATATTCCTTGCTCTTTATGGATGCTTTGAAGAGTATACCCATACACACAAAGTTTCTCAAAGTCATATTCTCAAACAAATGGACTTGGGATGATACTCAAAAGGTAGCTATGATGGAAATCTCTAGCTCCTTAATTACCAACCATATGCCCTCACAATTGACAGATCCAAAAAGTTTTACTATACCCTGTGTATTTGGTAATTTAGAGATTTTAAAATGTTTATATGACTTAGGTGTAAGTATAAACCTTATGCCTTTATTGATTTTTAGGAGACATGGGTTAAGTGATGTGAAGCCAATGTCTATGCATATCGAGTTGGTGGACCAATTGATTAAGAAATCGTTTGGTTTGGTGAAGGATATACCTATAAAAGTGGAAAAGTTTATCATTCTTGTGGATTTGGTTGTGCTAGACTTTAAAGAGGATCAAAATTATCCACTAATTCTTGGTATATCATTTTTTAACACTGAAAAAGCTTTGGTAGAAGTCTATGAACACAAACTCATCCTTGAAATTGGTGATGAACAAGTGAAATGTGATACAAATAAGGTATTAAAAGATCTGAAGGAGGGAGACTCATCCATGAGAATTAATGTAGTTGAATATTTAAAGGAGCAAAGAGGAAGAAGAACAAATGACAGTGGAAATTGAATTTGAAGAATATAAGGAAGTCTTTGTTTAAAAAGTAGAAGAAGAAGAGGTGACGAAGGTGATTAATGAAGAAAGAGAGCAATTCACCTTCTTATAGGACAAACTACTAGATTTGATAGATGATTTAGGGATTTTTATCATTTCCCATTTTATTGACAATTTGTTATTAAAAAGGACATTACTGAACTTACTTGGTTGTCTTAATTTTATTAATTATATCCTTATTATTATTATTATTATTTTGCAACATGTCCTTATTTACAGGTTACTAAACTGAAACTGGTTGCATGGGTAGAAGCACGCCACTCATAATAGACCCAGGTTGAACATAGAAGGAAGAGCATGTCAAGCTAATGACATTAACTAAGTCCTACTTAGGAGGCAATCCAAGAATTATGATTTTTTTATTTTTTATTTTCTTTTCTATTTTCTATTCGGTTTAATTTTTTAACACTTTGTTACTTTTATTTTTTATGTTTATTTTATAAGGAATGAAGTTCTAGAATTTTATGAGATAGAAGGCCTCTATATTTTATCACCTACACTGTCACCACTTCGATCTCCTTAATGAGTTTCGCGCTCTTACCCTTTTCTTTTTGTTATTTCTTTTCTTGTTATTTTCATTTATGTGTCATTTGTTTTTCTCACATTGAGGACAATGTGTTGTCTAATTATGGGGATGATTTTGCATTGACATGCCATATGTGTGAATTTTGCATATCATATTATTAGTCTTTTGATTAGGTTGACATGGTGTGAACATTTATTGAATATGTGTGAATGGTTCAATGGAAATAACTTGATGGAATTGGTTTATCTTTGAACATAGTCATTGAATTTGTAAAGGCATATTGACTTGTGAATTTTATGTTTTAAGTGTCTGTGGTTGAATATGCATGTTAATTAGGATATGACATCAGTTTGTTTACTTTTAGGAAATTTGTTATATACATTTATAATTATAAGTCAATTGAATGAATTAGCATCATTACTAATCTTTCATGAGGATGACTGACTAAAAAAAAACGAGGTAGGCTATGTAAAATTGATAAAAAATTGTCTTAAATGAATAACTATTTCGCTGGCCCTTTTATAACAAATATTGGGTTATGAATAGAGCTAGTAGCCAGTTGAAAATATTATATAGTTGAGTAACTAGGGGCGTTCACGACAAAATATTTATCTTCACGTCAAAAAGCTAGAATGACATTCCAACCAAGCTAATTAATAAAACATGGCCTAGTTGAGTAATCGGAGGACATTTATGATAAGGTGTTTGCCTTCACGTAAAAAAACTAGGTTATCATTAAAGAAAAATAAAATAAATAAATCCCACTGATTTTTAAAAATAGAAAAACTTTTCATGAAGGGATACTTAGTGATAGTTGCAATTTTGATCAATTACTAATTATAAATGTATGTGTACAAAGGCGATAGGTGAACGAATATGATGTTAACGTCTTGATTAATATGTATATTCAATCTAAAGTTCTTAGCCATGATATTCATAGGTTATTATGTTAGCACAACCTGAATGATTGATGTTTGTGGTTAAATTGATTTCATAAAGCTAGATGCCATTTTCTCATTGTTGCATGATTGGATGAATGCATATGTTTATGTATGGTTTGCTGAGTTTTTTTTTTGTTTTTGCTTGAGGACAAATAAAAGTTTAAGTGTGGGGATGTTGATAGGTGTAGTTTATACTATGTTTTGATAGGTGTTTTAATGTGTTTATAAGTCTTTATTAGATGATTGTTGCATGCATAGGCTTAGAATTATGTTAATGTGAGTGTTTATTTATATTCTAAGTGTTTGTGTGGTTTAGAGCATGTTTATACTCTTAATCATATGTTTGTTGAGGTGTTTGATGTGTTTGTTAGTATTGGAAATCAGATAGGTGAAGAACAACATATTTGGATGTGAGTGGAATTGCATAGGCTAGGTCACAATCATGACTCCCATGTCATTGTCATGATAGAAGAGATTTACCCAAACTCACGATCATGTCTCTATATGCACAATCGTGACAGAGAGCAAATTCATTGAGTTACGATCATGACAGAGGCTTCCCAAACATGACTTTTTCCATCTATTTTAGGGTTCGGGGGCATTTTTGAAACTGATCAAAGGGTGAAAACCCTAGTTACACCCTAAGAGCCTCTTACACTATTTAAAAACCTAATGAAGCCTAAAAAATGCAGCTGCCATCTTTCAAAAGTGGATCAAACAAGGAAGATTAAGAGAGACGTCCAGATTTCCAATTTTCTAGATCAAGCTTTGAATAGTGTTTTTCTTTCTTTCTGCTTTGTTATTTTTGTATTACTTGAGGTGTAAAATAAATTTACATATGTATATTATGTTTATGATGTGTTAAATTTCAGATTAGGGTTTATTTCGTAGTTGTTTTGTGACTTTAATCTTTATTGATTCAATACATATTCTGTTTTGTGTTAATGGTACATGTTCATATTTCGTAGTTGTTTTGTGACTTTAATCTTTATTGATTCAATACATATTCTGTTTTGTGTTAATGGTGCATGTTCATACTTTGGCAATAAATCGAGAGTGAGCCAAAAGTAACCTAGTTAAATTGTGCAATGTGATTTTGTAGTTTAATAAGTCACGTGATTAACAAATCAACAATCATCTAAAGAGAGATCTTGTGTGAGAACTTGATTATTCAATAGAAAGCTTCAGAAATAATCAAAAATGTTAGGGAAATAGTTGTGAATTGAGAGATTGTAATTCTAGAATTTTCATATTCAATTAGAGTGAATTGGTTAGGTCTTAAGAGAGAGTAATTACCTTAGAAAATCTAGGATCGACAGATAATTGAATCAATAATCATTAGGAAAACAAAATAATAAAATAATAGATCTTATAAATGCATCCTTTATCATCCTTAAATATTTTTGGCAGCTCACTTATTATTTGTTATTTGCCTTATCTTATTTAATTTCTTTAACTTCTATTATTATTTTTCAATCGTATCATGTTTTATTACCTTAGACAAAGTTAGGTTCAATTTATATTAGCTAGTTCCTAATGGGATCAATACCTTCGATACTACAAGTTACGATCCGTATACTTGAGAGTATTGATAGTTTTATTAGAGGTAAAACTAGCTAATCATACCACTTATGTAAGAGGGTAGAAAATTATTATTTGAATATGGTTGGCTTATTCCACAACTGATAAGACTGAATTCATTCTTAGATGAAATGTCTTGTTTCTCATAATAAAAAATGTCTTTGATGTATGCTTGAGGCAAAGCAAAAGTAACCATATGTGATCTTTATCCAATAAGAATTTGTATTATTATTCTTGGTAATAGTATTATCAAAGCCAAGTTTAAGGATCAACCATCAATGTAGGGAACATTCCTATAAGCCAACATTTAGTAATTTTCCATCTCCATAATTGGATAGTATCCTACTACTTATCTTCTTTTAATGAGTACTAAACATGTTTCTATCAATGCCTATTAAATTGACAAATTAAGTGGAGTCAATCATCATATTTAAAAAAGAATAGTTTCATATTTATTAATCCAAGATATGATATTTTTTTATTAAAGATTGCTAAACCTGATGAGGATGATCTTGCCATGAAATCCTCAAAGGAAAAGCTATGAGAGGATAATCTAGTTCCAATGCTAGTACTATTAAGCGATATGTAAGATAATCTTGTCATATTATTTGAAAAAACTAAGTTTGTTATCGAAATAGATGAAAAGTTAAGAGTAAAATTCTAATATCTGTGTTCAATTATTTCGCGACAAGTTTAATTATTGAAAATTAAGAATAAACTAGTGACTTTTTCATAAGCCACGAATAGTGAAATTCTAATAATTGGTTAGATCCCATTAAAGATAACTTTAAATCTATGGAATAAAATCAGAAGGATACAAGAGAATTAGTTATTAGTGGGTCTTTAGGACCAAATATGACTCTCTTGGTAATCTAGAAAGTTACAAGGTCAGACTAGTTACTGAAGGATTTGCTCAAAAATATGACATTGATTATAAGGAGACTTTCTCACCAATTTTTAAGAAGGATTTACTCAAAATTATTATGATTTTAGTGGCTCATTATGATCTGAAATTGAAACAAATGGATGTGAAAACTGCCTTTTTGAATGGGAATTTAGAGGAAGAAATCTATATAGACCGACCACTAGGGTTTATAAAAGCTTGAAAGGATTATAGGGTGTGTAAACTGAAGAAGTCAATATATAGGCTTAAACAAGCTTCCGATAATGGTATATTAAGTTCCTTTGGATTTAAAGATAACATCATCGGTCAGTGTACATATTTGAAGGTTAGTGAGAGTTAGTTTATTTTTTTGGTCTTATATGTTGATCACATCTTGTTTGTAGCTAATGATCTTGGTCTATTTAGTGAGATTAAGAAATGTCTTTGTAGTCATTTTGAAATGAAAGATATAGGTGAGGAAATATATGTGATAGAAGTAGAAATATTATGTGATAGATCACAAGGATTACTCTGTTTATGTCAAAAAGCATATATTAATAAAGTGTTAGAGAGATTTAAGATAGACAAGTTTTCAACATCACTCATTCCAATTCATAATAGGGACAAGTATAAAATGTTCATAAGATGACTTAGAATGGAAGCAAACGAAATCAATTCCATATGCATTTATAGTTGGGAGCCTAATGTATGCTCAGACATGTATGAGACCAAATATAAGCTTTACAATGGGAATGTTAAGGAGACACTGGAGTAATCATGACATGGATCATTGGAAAGGTGCAAAGAAAGTTCGAAGATATTTATTGGAAACTAAAGAATACATACTTACTTTTAGGAGGTATGATAACCTTAAGGTGATTGGATATTCATATTTAGACTTTACTGGCTATGCTTATCTATTAGTTGGAGAAACCAGATATAAGAAAATCCAATTTTGGCTACATTTATTTTTTAGTTAGAGTAACTAGATGGAAGAATGCAAAGCAGTCTGTAGTTGTTGCATCCACTATAGAGGCTGAGTTTGTGACATGCTTTGAGGCCATGATTTAAGCCAAATAGTTATGGAAATTTATTTTGGGGTTTGTGATAGTCAATAATATAGTTAGCTGCTGTATATTTAATGTGATAATTTTGCAATAGTTTTCTTCTCCAAGAACGATAGTATTCTAAAGGTGCTAAACAGATGGAACTAAAATATTTTGTTGTCAAGGAGGAGGATTTAAAATATAGATTGTCAACAGAACGTATTGACATCTATCTTATGCTAGTTATCCTTTTGACAAAGGGATTATCGCCCAAAATATTTTTTGGTCATATAAAGAATATGAGTATTATGTGTGCTAACGATTATTAGAAACTACTATTATATTGACTCTTATTATATATTTGATACTCTTTATGCATTAAAGAATATATTATTTTTGAATTTTTATTTCCTTCTTTATATATTTGATTGCAATGTGTGTTGTTGAAACCAAACTAAAAGGTAAATTTCATTATATACTTCCCATTTATAATCATGATTAAGGAGAAGGGCTCCTATATTGGTACATAGAAGGGAGTATGTTGAATCAATATTATATGACCACTGTAACCTTTTTAGTCTTATACTTGACTATGATTACTGATGATACCGATATATGTGAATAATGACTATAATATATTATGATTGTTTGAATTGTTGATCTAATAGACTGCATAAAGTCACACGAATCAAGTGGGAGAATGTTGAAATCTTTTAAGTGACTCATATGTTAAAAAGTAGTTAGAAGATTTAATGATTTAATAAATGGGCCTTTGGGGTTTTAACCTATTGACGGGAAGTTTTTAAAACTGACTGGTAGTTATTAATTTTTAAAGTATATTAGGGTTGTATCTATATCTAACAAGCTCTAGTCTTCTCATAAAAATACCATCGAGTATAAAAAGTGAGATAAAAATTTTGAAAAAGAGATAGACTGAGTAAGGAGCTTACTTTTGTGAATCATTTTCACATCACTGAATAATAGAGAAAGGTCAGTATTCCCGAACTCTATATCTATATTAGAATAAAATTATGAATATGAATGTATATATGTGAGTTCCATAAACTTCTAGATCCAGTCAGGTTTTATGAAAATTATGCTTACATTTTCAGGTAAAAAGATTTGTAAAATTGTCTTTTAAGAAAATTTTTAGTCATCCATCTCTAGTTTGATTATGCTATCATGAAATCGGTATTCTCTTGCAGAGTAGCTACAATAGTTTAATTATTTCTTCTTTCTCCTTTGCTGAACCTAAAACCTTAATGAATAAATACAAACAAGATGTTGAAGTTGCTATGAAAAATTTTGATAACAGGTTTTGTTCTAATTGAGTTTGAATTTTAAAGCAAATATTAGGCTGGAAGATAAGGAAGAGTTATTTAACACTTTAGAGCCACTTTCAAATTTATAAATATTAAAAGTAAATAAGTACAAAGGCAAGATGATGACTTTAATTGAGAAGAGGGTGTTGTCAGCAAGAAGTTTGTGAAAGTGTAGAAGGCCTTGAAGGTGATGACAACACATGAAGAGGAGAAAGAAGAGAATGAGGACATGGTTTTAGGAGTTATGCTAATTTTATAAAAAATATTTTGATCTATTTTTCAAATTTAATTTATATGATAATAAATTAAATATTAAAAAGTTTTCAAATATTATATTATATTATTTTTGTTAAGATAATATGAAATCCCTAAATCAAAGAGAAATTATTGAAAAAATAAACTATATATAATCCTTAAATAAATGGAGAGAACAACTCCCAATATTTAATTAGTGGTGAATTGCACCAAATAAAAGGTTAATGTTATCAATGTTAAACTTGACTTTATTATAAATTATAAATTTTTATGGGTTAATTACAAAAAAATCCTAAACTTTGGTCAATTATGCAATTATATGTCAAACTTTAAAAAGTGGCAATAAAATGCCCAAACTTTAAACTTTTTTCAATTCTAGCCCAACATTAGTATCTCTGTTATCTTTGTTGACGTGGCAGTGCCATGTGTTCAGGAACCCTAATTAATAAGACATGTCAGTATTAATTAACAAAGTGACTTAGATTAATGAAATGACATCATTTTCTGATATAACTAAAACAATGTCATTTCAACAAGATTAAAATGCTAAATCTATCTGTCGTTCCCTCGTCCTAAACGTAGAAACCATTGTTTTTTTGTTCCATAGCTGTTGATTAATCTTATCGGTGGCAAGAACCTTTCATCTTTGTCATTCTTCAGAGGCTTGTCTAACCACCTTACTTATTTCCTTTGGTCTCCATCATAGTTTGATGCAGTTTTTCCTGCGATTCCATAGCTCAGAAATTGACGCAATGCTAAAAACTATATGATAGAGGTTTGTGGTTTATGGGATTTTTAGGGTTTCATTTGATACAAAAATAGCAAGCGATTAATGAGGAACGATGTTTTGGTTATTAGGTGAAAAATTCAATTGATACAAAGCTGTGAGGTAGAGATAACAAATGTAGGGAATAAAGATAGGAAGAAGCCAGACCAATATTAGTGTTGTGAGTGGCCAAGTAAAACCATGATATTGAAACCTTGTATTCCCAAAGACCTTAGAGATGGGTTTCATGTTAAAATTCAGAACAAGAACAGAGAAAGCAATAGATATATCAGAACAAACAATAATGTTCATCTAATATAACTAAGTTTTTCTAATGAAAAAATAATTTGATTTTTGATTTCTTATTTTATGCATAATGGATTTTCCTGGACCAATACATGATTTTCTTTTAATCTTTCTTATAATCGGTATACTATTGGATTAAAAGTTTCCTTTTTTTTAAGTCAGTTGTGAATAAGAAACTACATATTTTGTTTGGTAGGCTGGAAATGCCTGTCTTATTAATTGATCCAGTAAATTATTAGGAGCTTATATAGCCCGTACTGGATTAATCGTACTTTGGGCAGGAGCAATAAACCTATTTAAAGTGTCTCACTTTGTATTGAAGAAACCAATGTATGAGCAGGGATTAATTTTACTTCCCCATCTAGTTACTCTAGGTTAAGGGGTAGGTCATAAGGGCGAATTGAAAGTTAAGAAGTGAGAATTCCAATGATTTCCCCAGGGAAAAATAAAAATAGAGATTATGTTTCACCATGAAAAGAAAAGCATGTTTAGGCATTTATTGCCACTGAAGAAGAAAGCGGGTTAGATCATTTGAACATAACGATGTTGTCTACCAAAGCGATTAAACGACGTCGCTTAATTAATCAGGATTTTTAATCTTAACCACTATTGATGTGTTTTATTAATCAGGGTTCCTGGACACGTGGTATTGCCACATAAGCAAAGATAACAGCGTCACTAACGTCATGATAGAATTGAAAAAATTGAAGGTTTGGGCATTTTATTGTCTTTGCAAAATTGACCAAAGTTTAGGATTTTTTTATAATTAACCATTTTTTTCAAAAGTTCTAGATAGTGGTATTTATAATAATATGCATTTTTATTATTTAAAGAAAGAAAAATTTTAATCCTCCTCATTTGGTGACGTGTTGATAATTTTTAATTTTTAATGTCTCTACTATTGTGCAAATGAAAAATAAACTTTAAGAATAAAGTGGTTGAATAAGATTAAATAAAATGACTAATTTTTTTTAACTTGTCGCCTTGATAAATTCATATGATTACATTAGAAACCACTTTCCATATCTTAGCTTAAAGATATGAGAGGTTTATAGATTTTTAGGGTGTACTTGGTTAGTTGGTCTGGGAAGAAAGGAATGGGTAAGGATGAAAAAGATGGTTGGTAATATATTATGATTGAATGAACAATGTTTTGAGATCCCCGTTTAGGGCAATACTCCATACCCCCAATATAGTGAGGAATGGAAGCCATATCTATTTTCATTCCTCTCTATATTCATTATAATTCCTATTACTAGTCCCCCAAGTGAACCAAGCACACCCTTAAGGATGAATTAAGGTTGATTTGAGTAGCCAATGTACTATTTTATAAACCAAATTAGAAAATAGTATGCAAAAATTTATGTAATCAGTCATGATTAATTAGTAGGTTAATGATCAAGCCCACTTTTGAGAAAAGTCACACATTGCTCTCTATTTTTTTTATGCGTCCCAAAAATTTCCTGTGACCACCCAATTAATTAGGTTAACTACCCAAGTTTTGATTGAATTGACAAATATGAAACACTTTTAACAAATGGGATTCTAACTTCTTGATTTGATAAATATGAAACTCTAACTTATACATGAACATGATCATCATAAATGAAGCAAGTTGTTATTAAAGTAATATGCTTAATTAACATCCACAATTTTTAGATTCACTTCCTATTTGCTCACATTTTAGAAACATGTCATCTTCTTGTTAGAAATTAACTTTGATCGAATCACGAGTGTAGCGAAAAAATAAATTTTACAACTTTCGATTGAATTGCAATAATTGAATAACTTGAATAATTAAACGAATCATAAAATATAAAATCATACCTGATTCGATTTTCCTATTGAAATCCTTTCTAAACCTTTTTAATGTGTCAACCACGAGCTATTTACATGTCCAATCTCTAATAATATCCACAGAGCAGTTACTCAACTCTTTAGAGAAATTAAGCAGTAGTGTTAGTTCTCTTATGCTTATTCCTATTTATAGAAAAAACATTAAGGTTTTTAAATTTTTGTTAAAATTATATACCTTAATTATAATTAAAGTCAAGCTTTTATTATAATTAAATCAAATATCTTATATTTGATCATAAAGTTTCTCAAACTTTATAATTAAATTAAAATTTCATTTTTAAATTATTCTTTATGTGTGACCCATTAAGTTTTCAATATAATGAAAATAATTATCAATTATAATTATAATTAGAATTAAATAAATTAAAACTCTTTTAATTTATCTTTAATTCTTCAATTACATAATTTATAATCATAGATCAAGATTGATATCTAATAACATGTCATGATCACTTAAATATCAGAAATGTCAAAGTGGTTTGACTTAGCTTGTTCTTGCATGGCTATGATGTATAATTTATTCATTTCATCATCTAATGTTTCAATTGGATAAAGTATAGATATAGTGCCTACTCTTTTGTATCCAAATATATTTGTTCTTGCTAATTAGAAATTGATTGATTATTGATGTTTGAAAATACCTTTTCCAATTCCAATTCACTATAGCTAGAGAATTCCATAAATCGTTAGTAATCAAGAACAATAGAACATTCTCTCTAATTACTTTAGAGTGATGAATAATTTGCTGACTTACTTAAATATCTTTATATGGTTTATACTGCATCCAATTACTACTGATAGAATTATCCTAGGACAATTCATAAGTAGTATCAAAACACAGTAATTCCTAAATGGGATACCTTGGTAATCTCTAGTCTAATGATTAATTATACAACCATCATGAGGAAATCCATAGAAACATAAGTAATATTTCATTTGGGATCTTATAGTTAGTTTAGTTCACTGTGAAATTATTCTCTAATAAGAACTCATACATTATTTTATGAGATCAATTACTTTCTTAATAAGAAAGAAACATAATGTGTGCTAGTTTTACCATTTCATCAATATCTCGTCTTGACGAATCTACAACTAGGAACATTTAGGAATAATACATAAATGTAAATCAAATCTAGTAAATATGATCTTGTCATAATTTCACACCATAATTATTCTAGGGATTTTACCTTTACTATTAAAATATCAAATGTAATTAACATAATACATAAAGATAAAGAATGCCTTTATTAATTAAATAACAACGTCATCCATCAAATTGTAAGCAATCGATCACTGCAAATGAATAAAATAACAATCTCCCACTTGCACTAAAGCCAATCGTCTACGTATCTAATTCCAATACCATCCATATGTCGATCATGTCTCTTCTGAGATAATGATTTAGTGAAAGGATCTGAAAGATACTCTTCCGTGGGAACTTGCTTTAATGCAATAACTTTCTGGTCCATTATCTCCCGGATCAAGTAAAACTTCATGACTACATATTTAGACTGTTGATTATACCTTGGTTCCTTTGCCTACATAATGGCACCATTGTTGGCATAGTATAATACTATAGGCTCAATAATGCTAGGAACCACTCCAAGTTCAGTGATGAAATTCTTGATCCAAATTGCTTCCTTTACTGCCTTTGACATTGAAATATACTCTACCTTGGTTGTTAAATTTGCAATGGTCAGCTATTTGGAACTCTTCTAACTTACCGTTCCACCATTTAGAGTAAAGATGTACCTTGACTATGATCTACTATCATCTAGATATAATTGAAAACTATCATCTGAATATCCTTGAACTCTTAGTTCAACTCATTTGTAGACCAAGAAAACATCTTTAGCTTTTCTTAAGTAGTTTAAGATATTTTTCACAACCATCAAGTGACACTCATTTAGATGGGCTTGAAACCTGCTTGTTATTCTTAAAGCATAAGAGACATATGGTCTAATACATACCATAATATACATGATTGATCCAATTGACAAAGCATATGGAAAATAATCCATTTTATCTCTTTTCTTGTGTCTTAGGACATATATTCTAAGAGAGAGAAATTTTATGCGACATAGGTAAAAGTATCCTCTTAGAAGTCTCTATGCTAAATGTAATATCCGGCTTTCCAGAACATGCGTAAGGTTCAACCCTAGATCATTTCACATAAGTAAGAGCATTAGGAATTTATGAAAATGTGTTACATTGACATGCATAACATTAGCATACACACACAAATTATAATTTGTACACATTCCAAAGATAGCATATGCACTCAGTTGATAAGTCCTAGGGTATGAAAGGTGTTAAAATGACTATGATATGAATTATGAATTGTTATATCTTGAATTTTGGTTTGCTTGAATTACAATTGGTAATTTGGAATTGATTATGATTAATTGGGAGATTGTTGAATTAATATGTACATTTAGGCTAGGAAAAATGCCAAGTGGCTAGATAAATTGATACATGAAAAATTAGGATGACTAAGCTTATAATTGAGTGACATTTGGCATAGTTAAATGAGTGATAAATAGACTAGTAATTAATTGACAAATGGACCAATTATTGTGTGACAAGTGGACCAATAATTAGGAGACATATGGGCTGATTAATTAGTGACCAATGGCAACATCTTAAGGAGATTAGTGGTAGCTTATTAAGTAGACAAATGGGAGGCATGCCATGTAACATATGTCTTAGTTTGGTGAAGATACATAGCATGTGATGTAGCAAGTTTCTACAATAGAGTTTTGCTGCTTCTTTCCTTTGTCTCCTTCACTGAAATTGCTCCTACTTTCTTCTTTGTATTTTGCTAGACTACACAAAACCACCCTTTTACCTTACACAAAATAGCCAAGAAACTAGCCCAAAGTGATCTTCATTTTGACGTTGAAATCAACCTGTTTTCACCTTAAGTTTGTGTTGATTTTTGCTTGCTTGAAGGGATAGATTAATCTTGAGTTTTGAGTTGCATTGGAAGCCTAATAAGTAAGTAGAAATTTGATCTTTATGACATGATTAATAGTATGAGAATGATGCCTAAATTGGATTAAAATGTTTGTAATGTTGATGATGAAGTGTTCTGGAATATGATAGATGAACTTGGATGTTTTCTATGCTTGTTCTTAGTGAATGAAAACTGTGGGTATAAGTTGATTCATGGATGAATTAGTTCTAGATTTGAGGTGTAATGTAGGTGGATTTATGCTAAAGAAGGATGTTAGTATAGTGTTCTTGAATTGAGAAAGAACTAGGACTATATACATGACAATGTATGATAGTTTCTAGTTTGATTTTGATGCATGAAAAACTATAATTTGTGAGTTGTCAATTGACTAAATTCAAGCTAGAATTGAAGATGTTATTGATGAGGAATTGGAGTATGATTTATACTCAATAGAGGTATAATTGATGAACTATAAAGAAAATGTTTTAACTTTGGTATAAAGATGTCAAAATATGGAAAATGTGCAGGAAAAAGGGTAGGCTACAATTATGGCACCCATCCCACGACCATGGACAGATGTAGTAGGTTATGTCATGATCGTAGGGAGGTATCGCATGACTATGGGTAGGGTTTTAACATGGTAATTTTTGATTTGTGCAATGATTGAACCATATGAGGACAAGTCACTCTAATATGGTGTATTTAAACTTGATTAAGGCTTGATTGATGCTTGATAAGTTGATTAAAGTATTTGATAAGTTAAAGATGTTAATTTATGTTATACCTTAAGAAAAAGATTGTTTGATATCAATGTGTCTAAGTTTGGATTGTTGGACTGTTAAAGGAATAAAGATGATCATATTAATGCAAATGCATTCCAAAGAATATAAATAATGCATTAGGAATGAATGAATGAGAATTGGGAATTTTTTGAATACTCGTAATGCTAGAAAAGAGTTAGTAAATATATGGTTAATGAATTAAGCATGATCAAGTGAACTTAAGGTATTAACCTAATTGCAAACAACCTATGATGTTTGAATGATCATGAATTGTGAGTAACGAAACATACTCGGGAAAGTCATTGAGCATGCATTGAACTTGAAACATATATATGTGCATAATTGAATATGTATTTGTTTGATCACTTTAGTAATGTGTACAATGTATGTGTATTTAGACGCTTAAGTCGAACACCATCATCTTGACATTGTCGGATTATCCAGGTAATAACATATACTGGAGTGTACTATGAGTAACCTAAATGTTCTCACTAGAATTGATTATTTCTATTTAACTCCTAGTTATTGAATTGATAATGATTTGTATGTGTTAATTCCAGACTTTAATGGCCTGAGGAGTTTGATATTTGGGAATGTATTGGGAGTGTTCTGTTTGCATCTGAATTCTAAAAGATATCTGTACACTTAACGAAAGTTGAATGCCAGACTGAGATTCGATGAATATAAGACTCTGACTGTGCATCATAAATAACTGTTATTAATGGCATATTTTATGATTTGATGCATTACATTAAATCTATGATCAGATAAAGGCGTTGTGACAGGAGTGGCCAGTCTGAAAGAGCTTTAAGCTTAGAATTTTGTACGTAGAGCTAGGCTTTGTGATTAATGAGCCCGGTATCTGCAATAGGTACAGGATAGTATCTATATCTGAATGAGCCCGATATCCACGAGGGATATGGGACAGTGAAAGACGCTCGGTCATAACAAAATAACAACGAATATGGAGTCTCATATGCATCTGCATTTGTACATATATGATTATGAATCCATTTTTGAAATTGTGATGATAAAGTGATATGCTATATTTGAGTATTGGTTGATAATGTAATTGATTGGGATATATATGATCTGAAAGAGTATATGAAATGTGTGACATTCATTATGTCTTATTGAGATGAGAAATGTTGTGAATATGATTGGA
>JAOTAY010000005.1:39062071-39074120 GCA_025629805.1 Erythroxylum baracoense
TTTACGTGATCAATTCGATCAACCAAATCGATAGATTAATAAAGTGTAGGTCATTAATTAGTACGATTAAGTTTAGATGTTCTGTAATTTGTGAGGTGTCATGAAGAATACATATTATGAAATCATTAATTTAAATTAAGAATTTTGCAGAAATGAGTAATGTTGATAGATCTTGGATGTATAGACGAATATCATGTGATAGTTTCATTAACCCTGAATTTGTTGAGGGAGTTGAAGCATTTATTCTTTATGCATGTTCTCAACCTGCATATATGGATGGGCCAAAGATCAGATGTCCATGTAAAAAGTACAAGCATATTGTTTCCTTCCTATTGATGAAGTGAACGGGCATTTGTTGAGAAGATGGTTCGTTTCCAATTATTTTCAGTAGACACGACATGGGGAACCGTTGATTTGTAGCACCTCAAGGAGTAATGAAGAACAATCGTCAATTAACTTCAATGAGTTTGAAGGGAGGACTGGATTTAGAACAGATCATGTAGATGCAAATGAAAATTCTTACATGCAAATGATTTATGATACAGGCGGTTATAACTTTCAGAAAAATATTGAAAATCTTAAAGAACACGGGTGATCAACTATTTTATGTGAGATCTAGATTGATCCATCAACGGGCTGGAAGAGCTCAGTTCAAACAATTCTGTCAGTAAAGAACCCACACATCTTCTTCACGTGTCATTGGCCCCTTCAGTCCCCCCTATAAATGCGCAAATTTATTGCACGCCCCTTATTTCCACTCAAATCAGTATTTTTGTCCAAAGCAGTGGTCGATGTGGTTTAATACCTAAAAAAAAGGTTCCCAAGTTATCGTCTATCTATCGTCACATGTTGAAAAGAGATTTTATTAATTACTTGCTCAAAATGATAAGGCACTTGGGGTGCTGGACGCTTGATTATGTATTAGACATTTATGGTTTTGGAGACCCTTGCATCGGCAGTCCGGAAACATGAGTGGAAATCCAACTCATAACATCATTAATGATTGCGACATTTCTAATTGTGCCATACTGTTGTTATTTGCTAATGTTCACAATATGATAATTAATGGAATAGGAAATTACAAGACATATGTAATAAAACAATATAAATAAACATAAATAAAGATAAAGTTAATTATCTGTTCAAGTTGATGGACTACTAAGGTACTCAGAAAATGTCCATATTGCATTAATAACAAAAAATACCCAACCTTATCTTATTGGTTTTTTTCCATAAATACCTTCCTATTTCGTTTTAGATGGTTCGCATTAAACTTTATATGTTGCATTAAAAAGATGGTGCCTCGCAATAGCTAAACAGCATTGGAGGACAACAATGAAAAAGTGGAAGCTTGAACAACATGAGGCTAAACGACCTGGAAGTGGAGGAAACTTAAATTAAACCACGTCAGCGAGTTAAACCTTTCAGCTCAAAATCTCAGTGGAATTGAAAGATAACATTTTTAATATACATCTTATTTTGATTGGATTGACCAAAAAAAAAATCTTACAGTAATTTTTTATTTTGGTCGGACTATTATGGTTGTTTACTAGGTTATTGTGTTGCAGTGGATTTAATGAAATTTAGAGTAATGTCAAAACAACCTATCACTATAATTCAAGTCACAATTAAATTTAAAGAAATCAACTCCAAATTTGTACAAAACATTCTTATTCAACTATAATTGATGGACATGGAATAGTACAAAATTTAGGTTATCAAGTATATTAAGCGCAAATATAATTTGTTCTTAATCAAAAATTGTAATTCGCAAACTCTTATGCATCTAGAGTATCTCTTTTTCTTTTTAACTCGCAATAAAACTGTTCTATCCTAGTCTCACAAGCAATTTACCATAATCAAAACAAAATAAAAATTCGAATGAAATCCATTAACAGGTTTTGTTCCTGTAAAGTGCTTACCTTAGCAACAGCAAGGAGGGACAGTGCATACTTAATATGTGTGGTATTGGGCAAAGTGACACGAACTGAGAAATAATGCACCTTCCACAACTAGTTTACCTCACCTGCAAGGTAATACTGTTTTTATAACTATTTCTTTCTCTTTTTTTTTTGTAATTTGGCGTTGGAACTTGGAGATTTGAGGTCTATGTTTCAAGTTTTGATGACCAGAAAGAAAATTTGAGTAGACATTCAAGTCAAAGACGTCTGAACGAAAAGATAAAATTTTTTGGTGAAAACGAGGTAATCACATAAGCCGAAATTTTAATTTAAATAATTAAAAAACAACTTGCTAAAAAATTTAACTTTGATGTATTTACATTATGAGTTAAAAATAAAAAACATTTCTAATACTCGTTCATTATGTTGGATGCGGTGGCATATAGTATAGATCAAAATGGGAAAATTATATATTAGTTGAGATATAACTTTACTTTTTGAATGTGTAAAATTAAAAACAAGAATTAAAAATCACTTTCTAAATTACAAGCTTAGTGAAATTTTTATTAAGTTGTTATTGTTATTGATATCTTATCTTATATATAACAAAAATCTTATACTATATAGAGTTATATATAGTTTTTTCCATGGACTTGGAACAAAGTCCTTTACAAAATTCAGGAAACGAATTGAGGTGCAAATTCTTTGAGCATCCATATTTTTAAGGTTAACTCTAGTTTCTTAAAATTATGACACCAATAATAAACTCCCATACCTTTAATACAACTCTCTCAACGAAACGCATTTGAACTCTTAACTACCACCGCACCCTAAAATACAATTAAAAGAGTAACCCCACAAACCCAACACCCTATGCATAGGGATAATAACAATGATTAGGGCTAAAGCTTACTTGATGTCATCCAAGTATCCACAAATTGTTCCGATTAGAATTAAAGCACGGGGGTCCATAACCTCCAACACTTTAACCCAGCGACAAAGATGCCTATGCTGACTGACTTTGGTCTTTAGGACACGTGTTCTTCGTGCTTTTTCATTCTCGCTTATGTTTTTTAAATAATGCTTTAAACAGCCAACAATGCTCACTTAATCATAAATTTTTTTTATTGTATAATTTTAATCTATATAATAAAAGTATAATTCATCTTTAAAAGGACCCTTCAATTACGCTCGTCTCTGCCATTGGCTTCCTCTCATTCTCCTACTACTGCCGGTCTCATCTATCCTTATTTACTCCTACAAATTAAAATATCTTTATCCAACCATGGAGCATGAAGGTTACTGGTTCTTGCACTCCCTCCACACTTTGTCCTTCTTCCTTTTCTCTGCTACTCTAGCTTATGTGTTTCTGTACTTGCTGAGAGCAAAACTTTGGTGCAATTGTCAGATATGTGAAGCTTACCTCAGCTTGAGCTGGACCAAACAATTCCATAATCTTTGTGATTGGTATGCTCATCTTTTAAAAAATTCTCCAACCAAAACAATCCACATACATGTCCTTGGCAACACTATCACAGCCAATCCAGATAACGTTGAGTATATGCTAACCACCAGATTCAATAACTACCCAAAAGGGAAGCCTTTCACTACGATCTTGGGTGACTTTCTGGGTCGAGGCATATTCAACGTAGATGGGGACCTGTGGAGATTTCAGAGAAAAATGGCCAGTCTACAGCTGGACAGCTTCTCGATAAGATCGTATGCTTTCGAGATTGTCCATTATGAGATCGAACAACGACTTATTCCACTATTACTCTCCGTTTCTGGCAAGAATGATAGGGTCTTGGATTTACAAGACGTGTTTCGGAGGTTTTCATTCGATACCATGTGTCGATTTTCATTTGGATTAGACCCCAGATGCTTGGAGATGTCTCTACCCATGTCTGATTTTGCTGTTGCCTTCGACTTGGCATCCAAGTTGTCTGCTGAGAGAGCGATGACTGTGTTCTCTTTTGTTTGGAAGATCAAAAGGATGTTGAATTTAGGTACTGAGAGGGAAATGAATAAAGCCCTTAAGATGATCAATATTCTAGCTCACGAGGTGATAAAACAAAGGCGTAACATGGGGTTTTTAAACCACAAAGATCTTCTATCCCGGTTTATGCGTACTGTTAGTGACGAAAAATTCTTGCGAGATATTGTCATAAGCTTTCTCTTAGCTGGTCGTGACACGGTTGCTTCAGGTTTAACCAGTTTATTCTTGCTTCTTGCAAACCACCCAGAAGTTGGATCATTAATACGTCTGGAGGCGGATAAGGTTTTTGATACAAACCATGGAGTAACTAGCTACAAACAGCTTCGAGAACTTCACTATTTACATGCTGTAGTCTACGAAAGTATGCGACTGTATCCGCCTATCCAATTTGATTCCAAGTTCTGTCAAGAAGATGATGTATTACCGGATGGGACTTTCATAAAAAAAGGAACTAGGGTTACTTACCATCCATATGCTATGGGACGGATGGAACAAATCTGGGGTCCAGATTGCTTGGAATTCAAACCAGATAGGTGGTTGAGAGATGGTTCCTTCTTCCCTGAAAACCCGTTTAAATATCCAGTCTTTCAAGCTGGATTTAGGGTCTGTTTGGGCAAAGAAATGGCCATCCTGGAGCTTAAGAGTGTTGCTCTTTCACTGTGTCGCCGATTTCATTTCCAATTAGCGAATCCATGTCGCACAACACGATTCTCTCCTGGGCTGACAGCCACTTTCAACGGTGGGCTCCCGGTTTTAGTGCAAGAAAGGGCGACAACTACTACTCATCATGATCATCAATGGTCTGATTCGTAACTTGCAAAGTTGTCCACGGTAAATCATTCGTACATGGTAAATGTGTATCTTTCCACTATAATTATATGCAGCTTAAGCTAGCTGTTTGATTAGCAAATTGCACTAAGCATGTAGGCACCAATGAAGTTGAAAGGGGAGTGATTTAGATGGGACGTGACGCTTTTTAACGTCTTATATGTGTTTTAAGAATCACAAGCAGAAGTTCGGTTCGTGTCGGCAGCACAGGATAGACTAGGATCTCCTATCTTCCTGGACTGTAAGATGGGATTGCTTGTTTCTTGTTTATGTCTAATCATAAAGTTGGGAAAGTCATATACTTGTTTGTTTCATGAATTTGACGTGAGAATTATGTTTACTAATAATTTTATATGTATAATTATTAATTGAATTGTTTAATGTATGTTTAATAATTATAATGAGATAGTTAATAATTTACTAATTGTATTTGAAGCACATAGTAGTATCCGAATAATTATATATTGACCCGTTAAACTATAGTTTATAAAATCCTTAAAATAACACAATTATTCTATTCTACTTCTTAGGATAGAACATATTATAATATATAATATATGGTGAGATTGTGTGAATATATGGTATGTGGGTGTGAAAAAGAATATTGAGTCTTCTACCATTAGTTCTCTATTACACAAGGTGGTGGTGTTTTGATAGCTTATGGTAAATGATGGAGAGAATCCACTGAGACTCTATATATGCCAACTAGTGGAGATATAAATTTTAATCTTATTATGTTATTATGCTCTAAATAAAATGAGATTTTGGCTGTGTGATGTTGATAAATGCATATGTGTTTATAGCATTTGCAGCTTGTAATTTAGTTTAATCTGAGATATCTCCCTAAGAAAACCTCCTCTTAGAAGCTGAAAATTGTATTCGGCAGAAATTATGGATCTCTTGAAATTTTCCAAATCTCACATGTCAGTGAGACTTTTCTTAGATTGTTGTTGTTATAAGATCATTAATGCATATTCTTCTGTGGGCTATTCTTGAAATATCTCAGGTTGCTTCAGCAGTACTTAAAACATGCTTATTTTGAAACTAGTTTTACATGGATTGGTTACTTTACTCGATAAGTGGTCTTTTTCTCTTTGCTCGAGGTATCTTGCTCTAATCTTAATTTAACACTTAAATCCTCTTATAAGCTAACCTAGGTTCGATTGTTTTGATAATGATCATTTAACCTAGGTACAAAAAGCTGAAGATCAAAATAGTAACCTTAGGAAAAATTTTGTTTTCCTACCTACCTATCAAAGAAAGTTTTAACCTAAGAAGGGAAAAGTTTTAACCTAAAAAGGGTTCCATATGTTACGAGGTTGCCCTTTAGAAGTTGGATAAAACGTAGTAGTAGGCTTTACATTCTTGAAGATCCAAGGGCCTCTTTTATGTTTTTATAGTTACATAGAACTTTTATCATATGAAAGATCCTTGAAGTGTCATGTTATATTGTCATTCCCCCTCTATGCCAAGAACTTGAAGAAAAAAGTAAGAAACGACCTAATTCTCCTCGTTTATGAATAGTAAATTAATTCTCTAGTTTTAAGATTTAATCAGTATTGACAAATACTATTACAAGTGTAACCTTAAATATCGTGATATGTTTACTACTATTAACTTGTTATAATTACACTCGTATTAATAAGGGTTAGTATTGTTCACAATCTCATTATTACTGACAATTTACAATTTGAAATTTTAGGTTTCATATCTACCAATATGTAGTGCAAGAGTTTGTCATCAAGAGAAAAAAAAGGGCAGCTCGTCACGAGTGAGAGAATTAGGTAGTTAAAAATGTTGGAAGCAGGATCCCAACTACAATTTGTCTTCTATTTTTAATTGATCAAAGTCGTACATCTCTTGTATTTTTATGCAAGAGGAGATACGCAAAACTTTTATCACGATTCTTCTTCACATGGTACTGATTTGGTTCCTCGAGGAATACAGTCTTATTGTAGATCTACTAATCTAGCTTAACTCGACCTTGTTTAAAAATCCAAGTTGCAATAAGATCCGATGTACGTTATGTTCCTTTTTTGACTCTCATCTTGGCCAGTGATTGTTCCGTAGTCCTTGATCTTAGCAAACTTATATTCTAATATAGATAACGAGTGAGCCATGGAACTACTTAAGTTTTCAGATGTTATCGTCATGTACAACTCAAGAAGATTGCAAGATTTTTCTTTCATCAACGGATGGTAAGGCATCTTGAATTCATAAGTTGGGTGTCGGTTGATTATTCACATATATATCAAGCACAAAAACGTGCTGGTATTTCGATTTCAGTATGTGTGTACAGTTAATATAAAAATTATACACATAAACTCAGACAAAAAAAAAGGCCTGACCCTTGATAGTTAAATAAATGACTTGTCTACATCGCACTCAACATGTGAAGGAGACAACAAGTTCAAACAACATGTCAAAATCGCTCTAGAAGTTTATTTAGCTTATGGAAATAACAACCATACGATTTAGCTGATCCATGAGAGTTAAAGTTAGAACATCTCATCTTACCAATGAACGAACATAAATATTGTGGACAAATCTTGAAAATTCTCTTTATGAATTCCTTAAATTTTGTATGAATATAGATCAATAATACACTTCCCTCAAGTTACGTATGCGCAAATGTAGATTGAAGACCTCATTATTAAGCCCAATTAAGTCTAACGCACCCCAAATCTATTAAGGGAACATGCCTAATTTTAAGTATTCTGTTCTGACTCAACCACGTAACTTAAATAGGCAGGGGACTTGAATCACTAATTTCAAATAAAATAATGAACCCATCCGATTTGATTTATCGCACAATCATTTTAGCTTAACTCAATTTTAAATTGGATCTATATCATGTCTACTTATACATAACTTTATTCCAGATGTACATAAATATCCCCGTCTATAACATGTCTTAAATTTTGGTGCAATTATTTAAAATGAAAGTACCTAGTTTGGATATAGAAAAAAAATGGAGACAAGCTAATAACTCAAACAAAAATCATGTTTATTTGATAAATTATGAGGATCTTCCTTCTTCATTATCAATTAATACTTTAACAAATTGTATACACAGGAATAGTAACAATACGGCAAAACTTGGTTTGACGTAGCCGATTTTGTTATTAAAATGTCCTGTAACTTACGTACATGAAGCTGATTTCACGTAAACTTTTTTTCCCCCCGTTTTTTACTAGGCATACTTCATGCACACATAACATATATGTACATTGGAATTGAGTGGCAAATGATCAATCATGATGGTCAATACATATATTCCTCTGAGAGAAAGTTCTTGCAACTAAATCACTTCTATATCTTCTTGTGCCTAATTTAAACGTAAATCACGCTGAAATAAGTCGAAGAAACGCTCGAAATTTTCATATGGTTTTGAGTCTTAAAGAGGTAAAAAAAAAAAAAAAAGATATTGATGAATGTTGTTATTGTGTTAACCAATCCCATGTTGATGTGTTAACTACGTTTCTTTCGGGATAAGATCAACACAACACTAACTAAACAAAAGAAAGGGATGCCATTGCCTATGTTCTTGAAATGTGTTAACCAAAGATGTCATTGTCACGCAGTAATAAGTACTTGTTCTTAACAGTTAACTTTTAAAAGAATGAATTTGGAGTATTTTGTTAATTTTCAATGAAAGAAAATTTTCAAGCTGAACGTCCGGTTTGAGCATTAATTAGGGCTTTACATTCGGCCGAGCAGGCTGTAGCCAAGTCAAGATTTGGCTGATGCAGGTGGGACAATGGCGGGACCTCGCCTATCTTGAGCTACACGTGGTTGATCCAACGTTCTTGCCGATTTCAATATAATAGTAGACAGCGCAAATTTGCATTGATAATTCAAATAAGTATAATATCTATGTAATTTAAAATTAAGAAATTTTTATATATATGTTATTTATATATATATATATATTTAAAATTTTGTGGGAAAAATAGAATTGTGTGATGGGGGATAAAATTTTATAAAAGAAAAAAGGTAAAAATATAATAGTTGGAATATTTAGAATGAATTAATAAAATAAGTAAGTTAAAATTAAAATTTTTAAAATTTGGAAATGTATAGTAAACAAGGAATTAAAAAAATAAATGGATGAAATATGTTAGTGAATATTGCGAAATTTATATAAAGGAAAAGATAAAATAGTTTAATAAAAGTTTAAAGGAAAAGGCATAAATAAAACTGTTATAATATTTTAGTACATAGTTAAAAATTAAAGATAAAATTTTATAAAAAATTATACAAATATAAGGAGTTATGTCCTGATTATGATTTAAAAAATTTAAGGAGTTATGGGGTGAGATTTATGACCAATCGAAAAAATAAAAATAAAATTTAAAGAGAATTGGAGAGTATTTATGAATATGTTATGTTATCAATGGCTAAAGATGCATAAATAATTATTGTTAAATTTTAAAATTTGTAGAAAAATTAAAATTCTTGAATGTGAATAAAATTGTTGAATGTGAATAAAATTGAGTTAGAATATTTAAAATGAATTAATAAAATGAATTAATAAACGTTTCCACCTTCTAAAGGTACATGTAAAATTTTTATTATGTTGTTGTTGTAGTTATGGGAATTTATTCAAGAAACATGTGATAAGAATTAAAATGCAAGATGATACGCAAGAGTAATTTTTTGTTGTTGCTAATCATAAGCAAAACACATAAATAGCCCAAAACTATCATGCAAGCATACACAATTGTGTTATAGGTTACCCAAGATTATTAAATTAGGAGCTAAAATTGTAAAGAAATAGTAAATTCAAGTACAGTCGATAAATAAATGAAAGGCTAGCTGGAGTTCAAGAAAAGAGAAAATTAAAGCACAAAAGTTAGAAAAGTTACATGCTTATGTTGTTTGACCTACTGTGAAAGAAGTCTATGACAATTTGGGTTTTTTGTTTATGTCATCAACATCTGCATTTGAGACTAGTATGAGTTTAGTGTCACTGAATCTTTTGTGAAGACATTGTCTTACTCTTAAAGAAGAAACAAGAATATCATCTAAAAATATAAAAAACCAAAATATATTATGCACAAATTATAAAAGTGAACATTACTTTTTTGATAAAAATGCTGAGTAAATGAATAATAGATGATAATATAATTGACGAATAAAAAAGTTGAAATAGTTTGATCAACATAAAAATGCAAAAATTGATTGAATAAATAATAATAAATACCTAAAATAGGTGTAGGTGTAATTTCAACATTGTTATTTTGATCGTCAGTTGAAATTTCATCATTTTTTTAATCGAAGTTGAACTCTTTTGTAATTCAGTATCATCAGCTTGTCGGTAATAGACAACAGTGATCACTGCGCATTTGTGCAGTAAAAATTTGGAAACAAATAACACCCAATAATTTTTGGGAATTAAAGAGTATGTATATGTAAGTTTTGTTATGAACAGTTAAAATGTATAAGTAAATATTGTTAAAGTTAAAATTTGGTGGGAAAAACTGACAATTCGGTAAAATAAGGTTTGTTATAATATTTTAGTAAAGAATATAGTATCGAGGTCAATAAACAAGTAATTTATTATTTGCTTTACTTGTTTTAGAGTTGGCAAAAAATGGTGTTAATGTAAATTGGCTTCTGGGTTTTCTATTATGACTTTTGTGTTTTATATGTAATAGAACCTTTAATTGTATATATTGTATATTTAATGTTTATGCTTTTTTTGTTTAGCTTGTAGTTTATGTTTATAATATTTGTTCTTGTCTCTAGTGAGTGGAGATTTCTCCTACTTATGTTTCTGATGATACTTGGTTGTTTTATTTACGCCTCATTTTATGTTTCCTTTTTCCCGTTGGACTTTTAAATTAGGTCTTATTGTATAAATGGAATTTGTCCATGCTACTAATTAAATGTATATATTTAGTGGTTGACATGTAATAAATGTATGCCAATGACAGGTTGGTACCAAGATTATGAAGGTGCACTAAGAAATTCCAGTTAAGGAAAAAGAAGAATGATGAATTGAAATGATTTTTTGTGAGTTTGATTTAGAGTATGAATATTTTATTAGAATTCTTAGTCTGTCCAAGTTGGATGATCTCATTCCCGCTTAGTATATATGTACTTAATAATAATAATAATGAGACCTAGAAGGAGTAGCCTAGTTGGTTAACTCCTCATTTAAAGGCTAAGGAGGTCTTGAGTTCGAGTCACCAAAACAGCCGGGGGTCTATAAGAAAACAGTCTCTGTATCTCTTAGGAGATGCGGGCATGATTGCGTACATCTTACCCTCCTCATACCCTGCTTAAGCGGGAATTTGAGTATCGTTGAATTTTTTTTAGATTTGGGGGAAAAGAAGAGCATCCCAGGTGTGCAATTTGGCTGCAAAATTAAAAATTTTATTTTTATTTTTATTTTATGTTTTGTATTTGAGAAGGAAACACCATAGGTAAGAGTTATAATCAATATAAATAAATTATTTATATTTAATTTTTATAATTACTTTCAATTATTTTTAAAATTAAAAAGTACATTCAATAAATATAATTTAAGCATAGAATATCTTTAAAATCTATAAATTTCAATTTAATTATTTTATTAATTAAAATATATAATAAAAATATTATTTTATATAATTTAGTTATTAAATTATTTATTTGAATAAAGTGTAGTACATTTAATATGATAATAATATGACAATTATAATTTATATTTCTGTAATTTGTTTTATTAAATATAATACACATGTTAACAAGAATTGGACCTTCTTATTAACTCACTTACAATTTATATATCATTAACTATAATATGAAATCGCCCGAGATCTTAACTTTTTATTACGCTACATAATTTCATTATTAATCAACTAGGTCATAAATCCTACTCTTTTTACTTTTGTTTTTAGTATGATTTTTTTCTGTTTCTTTTTTTAAATTATACTTTTTAAAATAAAATTGAAAATATATTTGATTAATATCAATGTATTTATAATTTATTACTAACAATAAGGAAATATATTTAGAAGTCAATTTTTATTTTAAATATATTTTATATAATATTTACTAACCATTATTAACAAATATTTACAAAAACTATTTTGCTAATGATAATTAAATTTCATTTATATAAATTTTTTCTTATTTAGAAGTTTAGAAACTCGTTCGATTTGTTTTGTTTTTTAATATTAGTGTGGCATATATCACTAGTGTGGTATACAACAAAGATTTGTTTTGTCAAAATAATTTGTTTCAAAATAATTTATATATTTGGTCGGGTCGGTCGTGTTGGGCCCGAGCCCAGTCGCAATGACTCACAGGCCGATCGGTACAATCTTCAAAGATC
>JAOTAY010000005.1:39074220-39101728 GCA_025629805.1 Erythroxylum baracoense
ATGTATGCGGATGC
Source organism: Erythroxylum baracoense (assembly GCA_025629805.1). NCBI lineage: Eukaryota > Viridiplantae > Streptophyta > Magnoliopsida > Malpighiales > Erythroxylaceae > Erythroxylum > Erythroxylum baracoense. Next base: position 39,074,235 of record JAOTAY010000005.1, read on the forward strand.
TAGATTACGCATGAACATGTAAAGGCATTTCTAAACGCCCATGGACCACTCAAAATTACTATTCTACCCTTTCCATCGGTGATGGGATGTTACAATTGTAACTGTAAGTATTGTAATTGCTCTATCAACAACATCACTGACTTTAGTTTTACCAGCTTTGAACTGAACTTTTCCATAAGGACTTTTTCCATGGCTAGTAAAGAATCTATCATTGCAAAGGTCACAAAATCAATGTAGATCAAGGGAAAGAAGAGTGGAAATAAAGGAAAATGAATTAACACAGATCAAGGGAAAGAAGGGTGGAAATAAAGGAAAATACATAAAGATTTTCATCACCTGACCAAAAGAACAACTAGGACTGCAAAAGTTATAGCAAGTCTTTAATGCCAATAAAAGGTGCAACCTCGTGTAAACGTACTTATTATTAGATATTTACATGTAAACATATGTTAAGCTCCAATGACACAAAAAGAAGTGAGAAAATATTAAAGGGCCCAGAGGGCAATGATGGAAGAAGGATAAGGGTTTTTTTTTTGAAAGATAAGGTTAATGGATGTTTTGACTGAAAAAAGTTGCATCTCTATTTTATAAAGAAAAGATGAGACATGTTTTGACTGGAAAATTCTACTTCATAAAGTGAAGGTCAAGCATCTAAAGGAAGAAATGAGGAATTCTATCCATTTTTTTCATATACTAATTATAGGATGGTGTTTGTGTATTATTAACATTTCAGCTGCCTACTTTGAGTTTCCAAAATGTATCCTAGATTAATGAAATCATATAGTCTTATAGGACTTCAACTCAATCTATTTTCTTTATTTTTGTACCATCTCTACTTCCAGTGGAAAGAACACCAAGCAAAACCAGTGAAGTGTTTTTAATTACACACATGAAAAAGAAAAGCACTTCCACAGAGAAGAATCTACCAAGTTTACATGAAATTGAATAGGCAAGACTACACAATAGAGACAAAAAGAGTATAAGAAGGCCTGAAACATCAAAAGTCAAGTAGTGAACTGGAAGGAAAAAAAATAGAATGCTCTATAGGTAAAGAAGAGTTATGAGTTAACATGTCTCAGCCTTATCTTAATAAGTAACTATAGATTAAAGAAGTGTACCAAAATCATAGCATGTTCGAATTGTACATACCCAGATAATTGGGGTTATTTCTAATACATAAACTTAAGTTAAGGTCATAACTAATGGAAGTCCTTTCGGAACTGCAACTACTACAATAGTAACCTACAATATAAAAAATATCAGTTACCAATCCAATGAAGAGAAAAAAGTTGATGTTGTAGTGCAAATTATCATGACTGTAAGTACTTTAACTGTCTATCAACAACATCACAGACTTTAGTTTTACCAGCTTTGAACTGAACTTTTCCATAAGGACTTTTTCCATGGCTAGTAAAGAATTTGTCATTGCAAAGTGCACATAATCAATGCAGATCAAGGGAAAGAAGAGTGGAAATAAAGGAAAATGAATCAACACAGATCAAGGGAAAGAAGGGTGGAAATAAAAGAAAATACATAAAGATTGCCATCACCTGACCAAAAGAACAACCAGGACTGCAAAAGTTATAGCAAGTCTTTAATGCCAATAAAAGTTGCAACCTCGTGTAAATGCACCTATTATTAGGCATTTACATGTAAACAGATGTTAAGCTCCAAAGACACAAAAAGAAGTGAGAAAATATTAAAGGGCCAAGAGGGCAATGATGGAAGAAAGTTAAGGGATGTTTTTTTTTTTAAGATAAGGTTAAGGGATGTTTTGACTAAAAAAAGTTGCATCTCTATTTTGTAAAGCAAAAGATGAGGCATGTTTTGACTGAAAAAGTCTACTTTATAAAGTAAAGGTTAAACATCTAAAAGAAGAAATGAGGAATTCTATCCATTTTGTTTTCATATACTAATTATAGGATGGTGTTTGTGTATTATTAACATTTCAGCTGCCTACTTTAAGTTTCCAAAATGTATCCTAGATTGATGACATCATATAGTCTTATAGGACTTCAACTCAATCTATTTTGTTCATTTTTGTCCCATCTCAACTTCCACCGGAAAGAACACCAAGCAAAACCAGTGAAGTGCTTTTAATTACACACAGGAAAAAGAAAAGCACTTCCACATAGTAGAATCTACCAAGTTTACATGAACTTGATTAGGCAAGACTACACAATAGAGACAAACAGAGTATAAGAAGGCCTAAAACATCAAAAGTCAAGTAGTGAACTGGAAGGGAAAAATTTTATTTTTTTATTCTTATTTCATTGTATAATAAAAAATTTAATACAATACCTCTTGTTTTATAGGTAATAAAGTTCCATAAAGTACTCAAAAGGTTTTTCTAATTAGATAACTAAAGTTAATCGATTAAACCATTCTAATAATAATTTTTCCGGTGATATTACACAATCTAAATTTAAAATACCATTTGGTCCTAATGTTATATGTTTTGGTGTATATTCTATAAGAAATTTTCTAATTTTATTTTCTTTTCTATAATATCCAAAACGATTTAATTCTTCTGTTTCAAGTGGTTTGTAATTCCAATTATATTTATTTTGATTTTCTCTTTTTCAATTTTCTCCACTCTGACTAGGTTCTGGTTAGTTTTCGTCTTTTTGCTGATTTGTATAGATGTCTTGATGTGATTCATATCCATAAATAATTTTATCTTGATCAGTAATAGGTTTTATAAGTTCATATTTTAAAGGTTTATTAGTATTTTCTAAAGTTAATTTATTAACTAAATGAGTAATCTCGTCTAGTTGACTTTTTATATCTTATTCGATGTTTATATTTGGTTTTACTTGTTCTGCATTGTTTAAATCCTCCACGGTTTTACTAAAGTAATATTGATAGGCTCTGATACCACTTTGCTACCCAAAACTCGAGTTGAAAGTAGGATGACACCACAACCTTTCATACGCATCCTTTGCTCATGAAGATGTGCTAGCAAAAGAAGCAAAATTAATTAAGGAGTTAGTAATAGAACGAGATGGAACATAACACACTTCCATCATTTGATTGAGGGTTTCATAATAGAATAAAACGAAATGGGATGAAAGCGGAGGGTTTCATGTTACGTTCCATTTCATTATAAACAGTGAATAAAAAGCCTCCGATTTGAGTTGTTTAGTATGGAACGTAAACTAATAAATACGTACTACCTAATATACCCTCAATAATTTTTCTTAAGACCAATTATTTCTTTTAACCCTAACCCCCTTTTTCTTAAACTCATTTATTACAATCGATCACCCTTAATAATATTTTTATATTATTAATAAAAAATTGTATATAATTAATAAAAATTAATAAAATTTTTATTAATGAAAAATAGAAAATATATAAAAGCAAGTCACAGGTGTGACTTTTTAATTGAACATAATTTCTGTTTTAAAATCATAGCGTTAAATCTCTTACAACAATCATTTTAATATTAGAGATATAATAATTATTTATTATATATTACATTTCATCCCTTCCATTTTTCAAACAAGGGTTCACTACATTACATTATGAACTCTTTCATCCCTTCCAAACAACTTTTTACTATATTACGTTCAATTCTATTATAAGCCGTTCCGTTATATTCTATTTCGTTAATTAACATTCCATTAAAAAGGCCCTAAAGGATCCAAAATCAAAGCTGAGGTTATCCCTTCCAAAATTAGTGGCGATTCATAGGGTTTGATGGAATATGAATAACGGCCTTGGGAACTGGTCCTGCTGCTCTAGAGGCAGCTTTTTCTCGTTATTAATCCTAATTAATGAAAGTTGAAAAAGATTCTTAATCACTAATTACTCCTTTGTGTAATATTTTATATTTAATTACTTCTAGGCACACAAAGTATGTATTGACTTGAGAGAAGGATTTAAGTCGTGTCTTGGTGGGGGCTATTGTGCATTTTGTGTTAAAATCTAGGAAAACATTCATATAAAAATTGAAGTAAAAATACAGCTACCTCAACATCCAACTATAGTTGCTTTGATACAAAAGTAAATGAAATGCTTAGTATCAAGCGGGCTTTTCCTTCAACCTAATAGAAACCTGTCCTGGCAAACTGTGAGTGAGCTGAGAAGTCCATAACCCAAAAAGGAACGATGACAAAGAGTGGTAAAATTTGTCCTCAAGAACCATAAACAGAGGCTGTAGACAAACGTTACATTATAAATTATAATTTAATAACCTTTCGAAACAAAACTTTTCCGGTTTGTTATGACAGCTTAAAAGTTTTGACACCTTGCATGACCAGAATGAGTAAAGTCAGGAAGATCCAAAGCCCAAGGCGCCAAATTCTTACTCCCCAAAACCATCTCAATGGAGCAGTTAAAAAGTTGTGAACCTCACTCTGCCACTCATCTTTTTATATCAAGTTTTATACTCCTGTCATATGCATCACCAATGGATATACGACATAAGTTTCAAGTGTATGTGTTAGGTCTGTGTCTGATAGCTACATTGGTTCATGCATCGAGTGATCACGAAAGAGAGGTCTGTTCCTGATGTCCCTTCCCATGATTTTCTTACCATCCACATTCCAGTGTATGCACAAGCAGTTCATGATTATGTACATACGTAAATAGATGGTAATCAAGCGTAATGTAATGTTGAGTGATCAAGATTTTCCTTCAGGACTTGTTTGAGAATATAGACTACTAAGTTACTAACACAGTGCAACAGACTACGAGTGAACGGAGTCTTCTTCATTTCTGTTTCAATTTTATCTTTTTGACTAATTCAAGGTCGTTTTACTGTTTTGTGATGAACATATCAGCCATACATTGTTTACATGGGAGAACATGCCGGAGATAGGGTTTCTACGGTGGACGAACACCACAACCTCCTGGTGGCTGCAATTGGAGAGTACTGATCGCAACCCTTTCTGCAAAATCACACTAATGAATCATCCCAATTACTGGTCACACATGTGTACATAACAAGAGTGAAAATGCTCTTAGTTTTACGCTTTTAGAAATACAATTTGGAAACAAAAAGCAGTTTGGATTCTCGTAAGGTATAACTAATAAATTAAACAAATGCTCGTTTTCATGCCTATGATAAATGAAAACCCTCATTCGAAGAAATTTCAGAACTTGAGGGACGCTTTATTCTTAAATAATACCATCTTCCAACCAATCTAAAGTTAACATCCTTCTAAATTTTCAGCGAGTCTATAGCAAGAAAATCAAGATTACACAGCTACGGAAGAAGCTTCAATGGGTTTGTTGCAAGGCTGCTGCCTCATGAAGTGAAGAGACTCTCAGGTATCTATGCATAAACCAGAGATTCAATCTTATAGATTATCATATTTCATTTTGAAAGCTCTGCGTTGCCATGCACTTAGATGAAGAGGGGGTGGTGTCCGTGTTCAAAAACAAACTGAACAAACTTCACACCACAAGATCATGGGATTTTCTAGGAATGCCGGAAACAGTGAAGAGGAGACCGGAAATTGAAAGCAACATCATAGTTGGTGTGATGGATACTGGTAGGCAAACTATATTCATTTGACAAGAGATGAGAGATTTGTTTAGTTGAATTGATTCATCTGTTCTGCAGGAATTTACGTCGAAGCTCGTAGCTTCGATGATAACAATTACGGGGCAGTCCCAGCCAAATGGAAGGGAAAATGTGTTACGGGAGCTAATTTCACTAGATGCAACAAGTACACTTTTTATTATTCCATTTTCAATCAACAACAGATCTACCCGTCGATATTCAAGCTTCAGTTATCATATAACGTAATTGATTTAAGTAGTCGAAAAAAGAAATAGTATTTAAACTAGTTTTTTTTAATAATATTTTTAAACAATAACAAAGAGGGGTTGGGAAAATTCAATAGTTTATAGAGAAGGGCTAAATATATACAGGGATGGCTCTAAAATCTAAATAGTACTTAAACTATTTTTTTAAAAAAATATATATATATTTTTAAACAAGAACAACGCAGGATTTGAGAAGATTTAATACTATGTAGAAAAGATCTAAATATAGATAAGGATAGTAATGAATCTGTCCATGAGCTAGGGTAGTTTAGGCTGGATTCAATTAAAAAAATATGTTATTTTACATTTTAAATTTTAAAAAATTATTTTAAAAAATTGGTAGAGCAGCCCATTGCATATAATGAGAATACTTCAAGACTAGATAAATTTCTTTTATTTTAGTTTAAATCAACATTAACACAAAATAAAGCTAAACCTTTAAAATTAGAAAACAAATTTGATATTTTTATTGCAAATGTCAATGTATTATTGTTAATATTCTATTAAGTTTTACTAATTTCAATTAAATATGTATTAGCTTTTAAAGGATATATATATGCAATTACATGATTGTTTTAAACAAATTCTTTGCAGTTGGATTCTGGTGACAAAAGTATGCCTCTAATATCTGGGTACATTTTAGCTCGACATAAAAGTAAAACCACTACTACAACTCAAAAATCTTAAATTAAAGTGTGCAAGAAATGTTACTGTTTGGGAGTACAATAGCCTAGAGGACATAGAAATTAAAATCACCTCAAGCTACCAACTACACCTAGTAGGACGTGAGACCTTTCCTTTCAATGCGTCCCCATGCAACTTTCAAACGGTAGTTCTAACGCATTTGCAGAAAGGTGATTGGGGCCAGATACTACCACCTAGACGATAGAAAACCAGTAGAGAATCCAAGTTCAGCCGATGACGACGGCCACGGCACACACACCTCCTCCACCGCCGCAGGCGTCGCCGTAAAAGACGCAAGTTTATACGGTGTAGCACAAGGAACTGCGCGTGGAGGCGTGCCGTCGGCTCGCATAGCCGTGTACAAGGTATGTTGGGAAGGTGGGTGCAGCGACATGGACTTGCTGGCTGCTTTCGACGACGCCATCGCTGACGGAGTTGACATAATCTCCATCTCCATAGGAGGCCCATCTAGCAATTTTTATCAGGACCCAATTGCCATTGGCTCATTTCATGCCATGAAAAAGGGAATTTTGACATCAGCTTCAGCAGGAAACTCGGGGCCTTATCCAGGAACAGTTCAGAATGTAGCTCCATGGCTCATTACAGTTGCTGCAAGTAGCATTGATAGGAAGTTTAACACTGTTATTAAGCTTGGCAATGGCAAGGAGGTTAATGTAAGTTATTCTTGCTGCTCAGGAAATTATAGAAATGAGAATTCCTCCAATTTAGATGGAATAAACATATCATAATAACCTGCCATACTGACTTTATTTTCTTTCTTTTAACTCACAGGGGAATTCGATTAACACATTTTCGGCCCAAAAACCAATGTACCCTCTTATTAATGGAGCCCTTGCTAGAAATGCTGATTCCTCTGGAAATTCCAGGTAACATACAACATGTTCAAATTACCCAAACGAAATTTGGAAATAGAGATGATCCATTTATTTCCAAGTTCCATTTGTTAAGTCCCACATTGATTAGAACCATTAATTAATAACTCCTCCCACATGATTAACGTAGGCAAATAGAATCACACATTAATTCTGGAATTTTCCAGACTAATTAAGAAACATAACAAGAGGTCATTTGCAAATGTTGGCCAGTGCTTGTGATTGGGGGACTCTAGACATGAACAAAGTGAAGGGGAAAATAGTGTACTGCCTTGGAAGCCAAGGCCAGAGTTTCACAATTAATAAGCTGAACGGGGTAGGACTCATAACGGCGCCTGGTCAACTTACAGACATTGCCTTTGTCACGACAATGCCTTCGACCAATGTCGACCGAAGAGCAGGCCACCATATAGATCGATATATCAACACTACTATGTACGTTTCTATAGCTTGAAGTTACTCAAAGTCATAATCTTTTTGACACACAAGGTCAAAGCCAGCATCTTAATTTACCAATGGCAGGAATCCTCAAGCTGTCATCCACAAGACAACAGCAGTTACCCTGGAAAATGCTCCTCTTTTGGCATCATTTTCTTCAAGAGGGCCTCAATCCATCAGCCTCAACATCTTCAAGGTGGATTCAGTCTAATTTTTTCCCCATAAAACTCCAATTCAGACTCTCAAAATGTTGAAAAGATATGTTCTAATGAACAGCCTGATATAGCTGCACCAGGGCTTAACATATTGGCTGCCTACACTCAACTCACAACAATAACAGGTTTGCCTGGTGACAATCGGCGCGCTCAATTCAACATTATCTCAGGAACATCCATGTCTTGCCCGCATGTCTCAGGCGCCGCCGCCTATGTCAAGACGTTCCACCCGGAATGGTCGCCAGCGGCCATCAAGTCTGCCCTCATGACTACCGGTGAGTACTAAAAGCTTGCTACATTAGCAATTCATATTTCATTTTCATTTCCCATTTTGTAAACAACACGTTTAAGCAATATTTCATTTTGCTGCCTCAGCCACGCCTATGAATACCGGAAAATCTGATGCCGTCTTGGGTTGGGGTTCAGGCCAAATGAACCCACAGAGGGCAGTGGATCCTGGTTTAGTCTATGACATATCATTGAGTTCCTACATTAGCTTCCTCTGCAAAGAGGGCTATAATGACACCACAATTGATCTACTTATTGGTGGCAAGACTAAGAGCTATTGCTCCCAGTATAAACCTGCAAAAGGAACAGATGGCCTTAACTACCCATCCATGCATATGCAGCTTAACAGCACCACTTCCAGTTTTTCAGCTGTGTTCTACAGGGTGGTGACAAACGTAGGGTACGAGAAATCCGTGTATAAAGCTAAAGTGACATCTCCGAAAGTACTTTCAGTTAAGGTTGAGCCAGATACCTTGAAATTTGGTTCCATGAACCAAAAACAAGCTTTCAGGGTGACCGCAAAAGGCTCGCTCCCAAAGGATACTCAGATCTTATCAGCTTTGCTGGAGTGGAATGACTCGAAGTACAGGGTAACGAGCCCCATAATCATTTGCCAAGGTTTACGTAGGCCCCGTTGACGTAGTCTTGCTTTTTAATTCTTTTCCTTGTTAAAGTTAACTAGAGTTTTAACGTATATGCTTAATTTTTAGTTAGCTACGTCCCTTTGTTTCTTCGTATTTACATTTCCCGAGTAAGCATTCAGAACCACTAGCCCGCTCGAAGTTGCTTTTGTAAGGAAAATAAGAGGCCACAAGGCTTTTATTCCACAGTTTATACCAAATTAAGGATAAAAAGAATGCTGAAAATGAACATAGCAACTCTATTATGAAGATAGATATCACAGATCCCTCTCCCGAAGCAAAGGAAAACCCGAAACTCTTTTCCAATCTTGATAGTGAAATTTGTAGTGAAAAAACATATCCCAACAAAATGTTGACTGGCCACCATGAATTTTTCCTTTCTACTGCCCTTTCCAACTCAACCCATCAAAATGGCAGCATCAGGTCTCAATAAGAATAAGCCCTCCTCGCGGGTTTGCATCGAAATAAACCACTAACTGATGAAAGAGAGATATCTACAACAGCTTGTAGCTTTCATCATGTCAATATGTATGGCAGTAAATCTATTGAAAATCTGCAACAGCTTCTCCACCCACGTCCTTACAGATGACAGGAAAGGAGCCCTCTACCTTGAAACGTAAAAGAGGGCATATAGATGTCAGACTATCAAGAAAGGTCAATCTCTAACCTCTAGAAAGTTGTGTTTCCTGCTTCTGTATTTACCAACAGCCACACTCACAAAATACAGTCACCAAGAAGCCATCCAAGTTGCATCCTCACAATCTCAACAGTTCATTCGACACTGGCGCCCATGGAGGTTCTTGAGCTTTGTAAGTTCTTTCCTCCTCTTCCTTGCCTCCGCTGCAGCAGCTGCATCAACTAGTTTCTTGCTTGAGAACTTAAATTGATCTAGAGTCTTTTCAGGTATTGAACTTATTAGTTGACTTGTTTTAGCATAGATACCTGTAGAACTAAAAGTACACTCTGACTGAAGCCCAGTGTCATTCTTAATAGAGCGTGGCATTTGAGGAGTCGGGATTTCTTTTTGAAGTGCCCCTGCACATTGACCACCTCCATCTGCGGGAAATCTTGGTGTCTCCTTTATGTCATTAAGCACCCCAAGTTCTGTTGAGTTATCAGCTTCTGGCTTGACTTTTAATGGCAGAGAGAGATGCCCACTCTCTGAAAATGCTGTACCTGTTGATGGCATACTATCACTGCATTGCTTGTTAGCAGTAGCTCCATTTTGCACATGCTTCAAGCCAAAGGTGCTCTGCGAGAGGAGTCCATTACTGTGATCAGGAACTGGGAAGAACCAAGGACAGGATACCAAATATAGAGGAGCCCTTGGGGTTTCTTGGTGCTGCTGATAAGAATCAAGCTTTCCACTAAAAGTAATTGGAATGCCCGATGAAATAACAACCCCATTTTGAGGCAAGTGATTCAATTGGACAGAATTTGAAGATCGCACAACGGAAGGCCAGCAAAGTGATGAAAAAGGGTGGTGGTTATATAACAGCATTGGGTAGTTTGTAGCTGGGTTGCTAGGCATCTCACGATATGCTGATTCAACATTTGCTTGAGATTCCTGTACCTCAGCTTTTATCACCTTAGCCATCTGGAATAAGAAAAATGAGAAGCATAAAGTATGATACTCCTAGCTTAAAGGACATTTTGATGGTTTACAAAATTGAATCAAACAAGAAAAAGAAAACAATATCTTACTTGTGCCTTTAAGTGCTTGTTTATTGTCTCCAACGACTGAAACTCTTTAAAGGCTGCTTCCTTTTCCTTCTCAGCAGAAAATTTATCAAGTGCGTTAATGCTATATACGCTACCAAATAATTTCAAGAGTTTCCATGCACGCATAGAAAACAAGGGATAAACTTATAACAGAAAACATAGTGAAATGAACAACTGCCAAGCCAGATGCAGAAAGGTTCCTACTTATGGATTAGGAAAACAAAACCAAGGAATGGTTACAGCTGTGTATAGAGTATTTAACACCTTCTTCAAATTTTGGTTCTCCTGTGCTAGATCAGCAGCTTTTCTGGTTAAATCTTCACAGAGAGCCTAACAAGAGCAAAATAGTGGGTGAAGTCCACAGAAAAAATTTAACATGATCAGAAACGAATCATGTGTCCTAGGGGAAAGGAAAAAAAAAACTTAACATGTCAGGAGAAAAATTAAATGTCTAGACGAATTAAATAATATGTAAAACGATTAAGAAAATAATAATCTCCGCCAACAACCAAGGAAGCTCCAGAAATAGAATACTAGTTTACAAAACCGAATATCATGATCATTCATCACAAAAAGCCAACAAGAAGCAAGTTTTGAATGCACCACAGTACGAAACTTGTAACAAGCAGAAATAGTTTCTTCCCTGGTAAAGACAACCTACCTGCCTGCGACGAATTGTCTGTCTAGCTGACTCTCTATTTGCCAACACCCTACGTAATCTCCTTTCTTCCTTTTCAGTCTAGCAGAGAGTTTCAATTGGCTCAAAATAAGAAGAGATGCAGATGTTGCAGAATTGCAGGGACATGAAATAATGTTTACCTCAGTCAAATTTTGTCTAGCCCTAGCACCTCCATAAGATGGGCAAGTTCTTCCACATGTAGGACTTGTTTTAGTGAGATCTGAATCAGTTTCAAGCTTGGCATAAGTTAACAATACATTTTTCCCCAGCGGTTCACAAAGCTGCCGATCTGCTTCTGCTACATCCTGCAATAGATGAATATAGTTCTCAAGTCCTGCGCTACTATTGGTGATATATGGCAATATAAATAAAAGCCGAACAGAGCAAAATGCACCTTTAGTTGAGTCTACTTCATAACTTCAGGTCATTGAAAAAGATGGATCAAAATCATTCAACTGTATGATGAACTTTTACACTCCAGTTTATGAAGAACATTCAACAAGTAAAACTCCCAAAGCAAGTTTGCCCAATACATACGACTAAATCAACCACCACTTTTTGATCTTTCACAACTCCTTGCAATTTTCATCCTAGCTTGATCCTTCCTTTGTATTCTCTCTTAACAAACTTTTTCTAAATCTTCTTTTGTCATCACATCCAAGATCTAACATAAATTACACAATAAAAAAAAAATCTGACGTCAGGTAATAATCTAATTCTCTAGCTTTAGATATCTGAAAAGGACCACTAACCTTAATAATCTTAAGACAGTCAAACTTCAGAACCCATTCCATATTTAGAATAAAATCACTGTCTTTGATGCCCCCAAACCTTAAACCCTTATCACTACAAAAGTTTTCAGCTAAAGCTTTAAATAACCATAACTTCATAAAATCTTTGCTTACATACGAAATGAGCTTTCTAACCAAACACTTGAACTTAGTAAAACCAAACCAAACCGACAAACTCTATTCACTAATAAATTTAAAGAAAAACAAGAAAAAAAACGACATGAGAGAAGGAAAAAAACAAACTAGAATAAACTGACCGGAAAGGGAACACAGTGGACGACGACGGAATCAACAACAGGGTTCCACGCAGAGTCAGACGAAGGAGACTCGCTTTTGACTCGCTTCTTAGCTCGCTTACCTTTGCTCCCCCATTTACCGTTAGAATCAGCTCCGTTAGTCTCTCGCATAGCCAAATGCGCCAAATCAGCCAACGCCTCCGCCGCCTCCAACTCTACCCGAACCATCGGATCCGCCACCGTCGGCGAAGGAGAAGTCGACGACGAAGAAGAAGAACAAGAACATGAAGTAGAAGAACAACTCGAACTCGAAACGACGAAGCTTGCATCCAAATCCATTGCCGAAAATGAAAACAAAAGGAGAGAGAAAAAATTAAAACTACTTCAAGAGAGGCTAACGTACAGAGAGAGAGAGAGAGAGAGAGAGCGAGGAGGTATACTAGTGGTTCGCTTAGCCCACAGATTGTTTCAGAGTGACACGTGTCAGGCCAGCTCACTACTCTACATCTATGTTTCTGCTCGTCCCATGTATCTGTGTTCGCCACGTTATTTTTTTTGCCCACGTAGGCATTGGCGCACGTGGCGGATCTCTCACGTGCCGCTCTCACTTTGGGAGACAGCCCCACTTCGGTCAGTACGTACGTGGCAGGATAAGCTGCTTCCACGTGGAATTTAGAACCTTTGTGTCTTTAGAGAGATGTTACAGTGTGCACGTGGACGGAAGAGGACCGTAGGATGTCTTTTATGCTACAGTCTGATTTAGATATGTTGACTGAGGGTAAATATGAGGCCGAGGCTGAGGCTGTTGTGCCCACTTGCAAGAGTTTACAGGTGGTTGGAATGAAAAGCAAAAGAGCACACTTGTGTTCGGTTTACCATCTGCGTCATTGTGTCTACCAACTTGCTGGGTCACAGCTTGTTCGGTTTCTCTTTTCCACGACTTGGCAGCTTTTACACACACTTAATTTAGCGTTGTCAAATTACTCTAAAGTTGGAATTATCGTTGAGCTCGGCTGAGTTGGAGACTGGACCAAGAATTAGGCTTTCTCTGGAGGACCAAGTTCAAATCTGAACTTTTGGACCCACTGCCACCGTCAATGTTAACACTGGAGGACACCAGAAATGGACTGGGAAGTCGGAACCCCAACAAAAATTGGCTGACAAACCCGGGTTTGTTCAAATCATGACCTAAATGGAGCTATATTGGGATGAGGTCACCAGTTACACACTTAAGTGCGACAGTAACATCTTAATAAAAATTCTTTTAAAATGCAAAAAATTCGAATCCTTAATTAATAGGGAGATTATTTTTAATAATCTCATCAACAAGATTTTGAGAATTATTTGAAGAAAACAAAAGTAAAAAACTATAAACCAATAATTATATTAAAAAGAATCAATAAAATAAAAAAAGAACAAATAAATTCAAAATTAAAATATGTAATAAATATTAAATATAAGTATAATAAAATATAAATATAAATATAAATATAATCACAATTATAATTACAAATACAAATAAATATAAAATATAAAATATAGAAATTATGTTCACTCCATTGTTTTTATCCTATATGATTTCTCATGAATTTTGTGATCCTTATGTTCCTATTGCACACCTATTGTGCTTAGAAAAGGAACTCGATCATGTACTAATCTTCTAATTGAAAAATATTTGTCCTATGAATGTCTCTTTAAAAACACAAGGTATTTACTTCAAAATCTCTAACCTGTTTGTTCTAAGAAATATTTAGAAAGCTATGATCCAAATTAGATAACTATGATTGAAAATAAAGTGACATGGGAGATTGTAAACCTTGCCTGGAGGTCAGTATTCACTATGAAATGTAAAGAAAATGGCTTTGTGGAATGATATAAGGCTAGAATTGTGGCTAATGGATTTACTCAAACGTACATTATTCGTTACTAGGAAAATTTTGAGCAATAGCCAAAAACTAATTATATATGTCCAAGTAGGATTAGGACCAAGAGAATAAAATCTATGTATAAAGATTAAGTGCTTCTATTACAAGGACAAAGAAAAAATTTTCCGATTATGAATTTGTGGAAATGCAATGCTTCCTCATCCAAAAGTGATTCTTATATTCTCCTATAATGATTCCTAGATATTAGGTGTGATGCCTTGTTCTTTATAAACCCTATGAGTGATTTATATGATTTGCTCATATAAAGCGAGTAAATCTATGTGTAATTTATCTGATGATAACAAAGAGACATGTAGATAAACTATAATATATTTAGTTCTTTTTCCCACAAGATTGCACTCTTATTCCAACTTTCAATAAGTGTCGTAGTTCTCTTTCTGTCCTACATCAATTCGGCATTAAAGCTTTGATTCAATACAACACATATGGAAGTGCATATAGGGGCTTGCAAGGTTTCAAAATACATATCACAACCACATTTGGTCCAAACCATACATCTATGGTGTGATACAATTTCACATTTAGTTGCGATAGTTACAACTACAAATGCTACCGTGTTACAACTTTTATGGTGAAAACGATCCATAAAATTCAGTATTTTCCATTGCTATAATTTGGAAAGAACAAAAGAAGAAAAGAGAAGGAATTGAAGGAGATAACAAAAAAAACGAAGAACAGAAATAAACCAATGAATTGAGGGTTGAAATTTCTATAATAAACTAAAAAGGATGAAGTTAACAACAGGGGAAGCCAATTCCTATGGAGGAAGATTTTGGATATTCTAAAGTTTTGATTTTAAAATAACAAAGACAGAGAAAAACATGACCAAGATGAGGAACGAAAATCTAGTTTAAATAAAATGAAAACGTAAGTGTTATAAGTTATTGGTCATGAAAAATTAATGTGGGCAAATTACACTAAATTATTTTCATATTTAGAGAATGAGATTGCCTCTATTTTATAAGGATTATAATTTAAAAGAATAAATAGAATATGGTAATAAAAAATTATAATAACAATTAATTTATACTAGTTCAAAAAATAATCAATGCTTACTTTCACTCTCTAAGACACTTCTTGAAATTTCTACTAGATCTCTACTTTCAACAAGACGAAGAGCAACTGTCCGATAACAATCTTATTTTTAAGAAGTAAGAAGACGTTTTATTACAATTTTCTCTAAGGAGAAGAATACTATCACTCAAAAGAATTTACAATTTAAAAGATCTTACTTGATCACTTTAAAGACTCACTTAATTTAAAAAGTAATAATGAATGCTCAAAATCTTTGTAAAAACATTTTGAAATGTGTTTTACAGTATCTAAATGTTTTTTTGATGTCTGAACCAATAAAGATCATGTATTTACAAGATTTTAGGATCAAACTAGTGGTTGAAAATAAGAACCAGTCGTTGGTAACTAGTTATTTTACATAAGTCGACAAACACATTACTTAGCCACTATGCATTGAATGCATAAATTCACTAGCCTTTCGAATACCAATGTAGCACATTGGTTGATCATTGTATTAATCAATATCCCTACAAACTCTCAATACAAAAATGTTAATAATTTTACTTGTTTTAGTTGATTGCTAACCTATAAAGATCTACCAATACACCTAAAATCATGATTTTAACATCTTTGAATGCTCAAACTTAATATTTTTACTGTAAATTTAACTTAGACACTTCTTTAAATATTCCTTAAAGAATGTTTTAAAAAACAAGAGGGTTTTCTTTAATATCAAATCGTAATTCCTCTTGATGATTGACAAGACTCATGCTATAAGTTAAAATGATGATATCTTTATGCATGACAAGTCTTTAAAATATCAAGGTAACCAAGTAGGAAGTATAATAAATATTACATTTCATTTATAACTTTGTTGTGCCTTTTTCTTCTTTAGTCTTGATTTTGTTCTTCACTTGAATGACTTAAACTCCAACTTTTCTTTAATATCTTTATGCAATGTATCTTGATTTGTGCATGATCATTATTGCTTTCATATTGCCTCCATAAAAATAAATTTGTTAATAATACTTATGTTTTGTTATTATTAAAACATAGATTGTAACATCCCTTGGTTTTAACAAATTTTTCCTTTTTTATGATGATAAAATATTTTATAATTTTAGAAAAACAATGGTAAAATCAAAGATATATGACTTCTTATTCTAAGGAAATATGAATAATTAGCTTCCCCTACAATCATGCATAAAAAAGAACTTAAGTTAATCTATTTTAAGCACAAATTAGTATTTGTATAAGGATTACCAAGATAACACTAAAATTAATCACTCTCTCTAAATTTAATATCCCTAATTTTCTTAATTATTTTAATATTTATTATTTAAAATTATTACTAATAGTTAGAATTATTCAAATTTTTAAGATAGTAATGAAATTGATCATTCCTCTTAAATCTAAAATCACTAACTTTCTCTCATATTTCTTGGAAACATAAAAAAGAGTCAGTTATTCAAAAGTTTACCAAACTAATATTACACAATAATAAACAAAACAAACTAACTGAAAGCAACCTGAATGAGAGTCTTCTCCCCCTAACCCGACAACCAACAGTCGACAACCTTATCCCCCCTTCCTAACGGCAACCTATTTACCTCCAACAATCATAACAACCTTCCTGACATAGTAACCTAACCAACAATGCTTACGACTAACACTCAGAAAGACATACCAATAAACACAGAAATCTTACGAAATGCAATCCCACTTTACCCACACAATACCACTGAGTTCCACCCTTTAAAGGGTACTTTGGATATTCAAAAGGGACTCAAGAAGGGGAAAACTACCTAGAGCTCCATTGTAGGAGATTCTACAAACTTAGGGAAGCTAGGGTATGTTGAGTTAGCAATTAAGGAACGCATTTAGGCCCCCTAAAGGTGTTTCAACTTGGAGCAAGGAAGTGGAGCTCACCCCTAGTAGGTATCTTTCTTGAGAAAAGATTGGCATTTCTTGTTGTAAACAAATGGCCTAGTTCAACTTGGAGAATATAAGTTTGGTGAACACAATGGTCAATGAAGATGAGTTATTTGTGCTAAATTCGATTCCGATGAGGATGCACAGAGAGTGTTAGAAGCTGGACCTTGGCATGTCCTCAAACATCCAATTCTGCTAAAGAAATGGCGTCCAGGGGTAACTCTACATAAGAGCAAACTAGAAATAATCCCACTATGGATAAATTTCTATAAATCCCTTTGGACTATTGATCTGCGAAAGGAATGAGCTACATTGCTAATAAGATTAGTAAACCCTTAGGAATAGAAGAGAATACTGCAACGATGAGAAGAATAGGGTATGCATTGATGTGGATATTACTAAAAAAAAGTCAGATTCCTTAAGGATTATAAAGTTAAATGAGAATGGGGAACTAAAGGAAGATCTTGTAAGAGTCTCCTATATGTGGAAATCAGAACTTAAGGAGGAGAGGATGATTTGGAGAAAAAAAAGATAACCAAGAAGAAAGCAAGGAAAAAGGAGAGGAGTATGAACATATGGAAAAATAAATCAATGTGGAGAGAGGGGAACCAAATACAGGACATTACAATCAGGAACAAGATAAGGAAGTAAACAAAACACTTGATAAAGCTAAGTAGGTAGTAAATGTTCAATAGAAAGACTAGAATGAAGCTGATAGAACTCCTTTAGTGGAGAAAGGAGAGACTTCTGGTACTAAGCAAAACACTAGAAAATCTCCTGGAGCAAATAGGAAATAAAAAAGGAAGAAGTTGGACAAGAAGAAGAAATAATGAAGTTGGTAATTTGGAATGTAAGAGGGCTTAATAGCCTAAATACATAATTAGCAGTTAAGGAGTTGATTAGAAACAGGCTAGTTGATTTTTTTGGTTTAATTGAAACCAAAATAAAAAAGAAACAGATGAAGAACTGTTTATGGTTCCTAGGGGAAAGTTGGAAGGTGATCTTTAATCATTACAATCATATAGGAGGGAGAGTTATATTAGGTTATAACCCTCCGAAGTTAAAATTGGTTAAATGGTCTTGTATAGACTAAGTCACTACAAGAAATGAAGTTTAGCGGTGGACATTACCGACGGAAAACCTACACATTCAGTCGGTAAGCAAAGTTAGCGATAGAATTTACCAACGAACAAAGGTGTTGGAGAAACGGCCGAAGGTAATAATTTACGACAAACCACAAATTTTCCGTCGTTAATTTACCGACGGACAATTTATGTTACCATCGGTGAATATACTGACGGTTATTTTATGTGGTCGGTAAGTTTAATGAGGGAGAGATTGTTTCAGTTGGTAAAGTTGATGATGCACAATTCCTATCTGTCTTTAAATTTACGACATAATTGGTTAGTCCATCAGTAAGTTAATAACAACATTACCGATGGTTCTTAGTTATCTGTCAGTAAATCGAATAGATTTTACCGACAAACTTTGTTTTTTGTCGGTAAATTTACTAAAACTATTTTTTTAATTTTTCCCTGCATTTAATTTTATTTGATAATCTTATGGTTGATGCATAATTTATATAGTTATTAGTTATTTGTTGATAATATTTTGATTTGTTTCTACATTTAATTTGTTAAAACAAAAAGTTGATTGATGATATAAAGCAAAAATTATCTTAATTGATAATAAAAATTTATTTTGTACATAATAAGTATTTAATTAATACAAAATGACTACAAGTACGCTATTTATTTGGTGACCACGAGTGCTCTGACTGTTGTGATGAGGTGCTGCCCCTTCCCTTCAACTCATCCACCTCATTACGGAACTGAACTATGTACTCCATCGACTGCTGCAACTGAGTTGCTAATATTTATACTGTGCTCTAAAGCTCATAGACTTCATTGGGTGTGAACCACCTACTATATATTGCTGTATTGGATGTGAAAGATTGTGAATAACATGTGTTCACAAATGAACCTAAACCGAATATCTTTCCACGACCATTCCTACCACCCACTGCATGAAGATAGGTTTGACTCTCATCAACATCTTCAGACTGCTGAGACTGTCATTGAATGCTTTCTTGTATTTGGTCCTATAAATTTCACATACATTTAGTTTTCTACATCAGGTGTTGACGAAGGTCACACCGTCATGCTTCTTAGTGAGTGTGCAAAAAGCACTGACGAGGTGTAAGCTTCGTGTCCATAGACTTTTCCTGCATCAGAATAAAATGTTATAAGTGAACTACAATTTATAAAAATTTCGGCAGAATTTTCTCTATTTTTATAATATTTACCCCTTGTTTAACAAAGAAAGTAACTCAACAACACAGCCATATATGATGGCACTAGACATTTATAACATTATCATTATCCATAATACACATATTTTGATTCCAAAATTCACACATCAAATTAAATTGAAATACACCAAAGTAAAAAATTTAGAATATAAATGTAAAGTGTAGATACTTATAAGTCTCTCTGCATGCTTGTGGTAGGTAATAGATCCTCCAGTATGTACGGGAAGACTCTCTTCCTCCGATCCTCCATGTCTGTTGGTAGAATTACGCTTTGGCATAATAAAGAACTGAAAACAAATGAAAATAATTAGGTTAATTTAAAATGGAATGTAAATAACGCTTCTAATATGAATAATAAGTGTAGAATAATAAATTATGCTAATTTAACAAGTGAAAATTAAATCTAAAATTTATCATTGCGTAGGAAACTTTAAAGTAAAAAAGAATCTTGAAATATAAAGAGAATATATAAAAGATTCGTTACTTATAAACAGGTTAAATCTCAAGTGCAACCCCATAGATAGGTAGATTTGTTAATGGATTTTTCTTTAGGTTTATCTAGTTCTAGAAATGGCAAGGATTCAATATTTGTAGTACTAGATAGGTTTTCTAAAATGGAACACTCATTATAAGTCAAAAGGTCAATGATGCATTCTACATTACTTAATTGTCTGTTTTAATTGTTTTACCATAAGTGCATAATGTAGTAGTAGCTAACAATGCAAGTATAAATCAATCTCATGAGGATTCTTGATTAACTACCCATTATCTATAAACTTAGCAAGATATATCAACATTTATAGATGATTGGATAAATAAAATAAAGTAACAATCTAAATACTAATGCAAAGAAATAATCAAGAATATACCAAACTATGAATTAGCTAGATTTCTTGCCTCCATTAGTTTTGCTAACAATGCTTGGCACTAATAAGTGCAGCCGATAACTAAATTATATTACATGTAAATAAATGATAGTTCATAAATATTAAAGAATGAAGTGAAAAAAGATTAATAGATCATAAAAAATAGTTTAATTAACTGAAAAATTATACATATACATATATATTAGTACTCCACCAACATAAAAAAAGCATTATACTTGAAACAAAACCAAAAAAAGAAATTATCTCTACTACTTTTTTAAGCATAGGTATCTACTTAAATGAAAACGAGAGGGTTTTTTAACCCACTCAATATTTTCAGCCTTCGTCAGTGTATTTGCGGAACTCGCATCCTAATTAGGTTGGGAACAAAGTTCGGAGTGCCTCTTGGATCACTTTGCGTATCGAAGTGATATCCTGCCGTCCGTTTTCTCTCACGATGGACACAAACAGAGGAATCTTTTATTTTCGTTTATTCTTCAAATACTTGGAATTGTACGTTACATTGATGATCAAGACCAATTATAGGATCATTATCAATATGTTATATATACCTCCAAATTGTTCATCAAATCACGCCATCCCCCAAGTCTGATGCTTGCCTGATCAAAACGTGAAATATATTCAGAATGAAGCAACCTAGGGCAAGTTTTAGAACGGTAGCCTTGGTTCTTACAGTATTGATAATGGCATCTGCAACCGTTATTGAAGCTCTCAACTCCAGGCCTAGCGACAAACCTGACGATGGAGATACCATGCTTGGGGAGTTCGAGTTCAACCAGGGCCTGTGGCAAAGGGGTAAGGTTAAGAATATGAAGGCAACCTTAACCCTGAGAAACTTTGGTGGATGGATAGGCAAGAAACCAACAAAATGTGAAGAAAAGTACTATACAAATTTCAGATATGTTGTGGCCATGCCATCAAAATGGTTCCAAAACAAGCAGAGGTGTAATAAATTAGTTGAAATTAAAAGGAATGAAAGGTCTGTGACCGCTGAGGTGGTGGACGAGTGCGACAGTGGCAGCGAATGCAGGAACGATAGTATCGGTGCGACAGTTGCGGTTTGGAATGCTTTGAACATAGAATGGAGGGGTTCTGCAAGTGCGGCAGTCGATGTCACCTGGTCCGATGCTTGATTTAGAATGGACAAACCGTCATCCATCTGATTGAGGTTGTTTCAATAAGATTGTTATTGCCTTTGTAAAGTGGCATTCGTATCCAAAGTTAATTTGTTCTGAAATAAGAATAGCTTGGACATGTATTATCAAATTGGTAGTCAATAAAGATAAGATGTTATGCATTGTCTATGAGATATTTAATTTTTTTCAAACAAAAAAAAGGAATGAGAAGCTAAAGTAAGGCAGGACGAATGGGCTTCAAAAACGAAAAGTCATGTCAGAGGATCACAAGTTGCAATGGACTTGGTCGCTATGACTTGCATGTTATATCAACATAAATAACTCTTAAAACTACAGTTAAACTAAAATTTCACTGTTAATTTTGGGTAGGAGTCGTTTTTGTTTGTTCCATTTCTATTAATATTGGATCAGAGTGGAAAGGATTTTTGGTGCATCATCTTTCAGTGATAAGTTTTTATTTTCAGGGAACCTTATTTCCTACCGTGAAACGCATGTTTCTTCTAGTACCCATCCTTGATTGTGCTTAATGTCTAACATAAAAGCAAGATAATGCTGTTAATATTAGATAGAAGACATGAAGCATAAGAGAATGGATAAATACATACACACATCCAATTATATGCATCTGGCCTAAGTTTTGTAACCACAAGGCGCACAACACATCGAAATTCGTAGTTCATTAACTTCATGTGAAAGTTTCTTTTTACCAAGGTGATTGTATGGAAGTAAAACTAATCTTTTTACAGAGATGAACTTCACATGGAGTAAACAAAAATATTATAATTAGTACAGAAAATAGCAGCAGCTAATATCCTATCCATTTGAAATAATAGAAAAATCAAAAGGATTTTGTTTTGGACTTATGGAACTCTAATAGTTAAGTAGTTGTCAAAAAGAATGAATATAAAATCCTATATAAAGTAAATGTACAAAACTAATTATGGGGTTATAATGTTTGTAACATAATGTGGTTATCTAAGAAGCATAAGCAAAAAAAAAAATGTGTATAGGGTAGATTTGAGTGGATCTATTTTTGTAAAAATTAAGCTAATTAATCTTAATAGGGCTTATATAGACTAATTGTAGTTAAGCTACATAGGAAGACATATTTGTATGAATGAAGCACTGCATCAAGGAAAAGAATTGTTCATACTAAACTTTGTGTAGGTGTTGATATGAATTACGATTTAGTTAATGTGATATCATTGATTGAAGAAAATAAAATATTATTTGAGGACTTTATAAGGTTCTCTTATTAATGCAGATCTTTCTTAATTTAGTAAGAAAACAATAGAAATCCGCAACTAAGGTGTTTAAAAGAGGATACTATTTTGGTCTAATGAGTTTGGATCCCCTTGAGATGTTTAAAGCACAAACTATGAGCAAGAATGATCTAATTAAAGGTGATCCCTCCTCTAACCATGAAGATGCAGTGAACTCCAAGGGATTGAATAATGAAAATAATATCAGTAAGGTAGCAATTGGGATGAGTGCTTCTATAATGAACAACTCTTTAGAGCTCAGTTTATTAGTTTAAAAGGTTATAGGTAACACTAGTAAGTAGGATCAAATTCAACTTAATACTTTGGATGATCTCTCAACTTCTAAAATGAATATTCTTAGAGGTCAAAAGAGTTAAACACCTGCAATTGATGAATTTAAAGTCAACAATAGGAAAAGACCTAGTAAAAAAATAGAACTAAGGGCTTTACGAGTTATAACCTCTCCTAATGTCTATTCTCTTTTATAATGTGACAAGTTATGAATAGCCTAAAAAGAAACGTGTTCTTGTGGAATTTGTTTTTGAAATAAGGCCTATGTTAATAGGCTTATTAGAAACTAAGCTTAAGGCAAATAAGTGTATGTAATTGCAATTTTTGGAGAAGCATTGGCTTACTTTCATTAACAATCAATTTCGTCATAATGATTGTATAGTCATTGCCTATAATTCAAACAAAATTGATGCATCGCTTATTTTTACTACTTATCAAGTAATGTGCCTCTAATAACCTTAATTTAATAGAGGACTAAATTCCTTATGTCTTTTATCTATGAGTCCAATAATGCATTTTAAAGGAACTTTTTTTGAGAAAAATTTAAGAATATCTATTCCTTTATTAACTCTTTATAGATTATTCGAGAACTCCAATATTACACTTCAATTCTTTTAAGCTAAAGGCAACATCTATTTGAAGAACTTCAATAAGGATTTTAGAGAATGCATAATCCAAATTAAAGTTACTAACTTGAAGTACAAAGGACACTTTTTCATATAGAGTAATAAGCAAATTGAGAATTCACACAATAGAAAGAATCTTAATAAGACATATGTTAATGAATATTGGTTAAATATGTTTCCAAAAACCAAAGTTATTTTTAAGAAACTTTTATTCTTAAATCATTAGCCTATTATCATCCATAATCTATCTTCCAGTCAAATTGGAAAATCTCCCTTTCAATTTAACAATTACTTAAAAAAAGTTGGGAGATTTGATGATGCAATAGTCATAGGTTTACCTTTAGTGTTTCAAGGTCATAAAGCATTTAGTTTTGCTTTTTAAGCTCCTTTTTCACCATATGTAGTTTTATCTAGATAAAACTACATATGGTGAAAAAGGAGCTTAAAGAGCAAAGCCAAAGAAGATTTAGCAATACTGAGATGTCCATTACTGAAACTAGAATTAAGCTGAAACTGATTCAAGAGGAGATTTGTACTTATCCAAGAGAATACTAAGAAAATGAAGAGAGAACAACTTTGATTTGTTATACAAGAGTCATAGAGGTGAATAACGCTTTCCCAAGAAAACATTCTAGAGTATACTGGCTTAAGGATAAAGACAAAAATACCAAAAGTTTTCATATAATCATCATTACAAGGAGAAACATTAATATAAAAATTTCAATGCACAAACATAATAGTGAAATAACTTAAAACTAGATTGAAGTATATCAAAAAGGCTTTAAATACTTCCTAAACACTCTTGGTTCATATGCTAATAGATCATCTTTTGTATAGATATTAAAATACTTTATACCAGATCAAATCTTAAAGAGAGGCAATAGAGTATTTGTACAAACCTTTTAATGTGGTAGGTGTGGAGAAGTTTATTTTTTAGCTTAATATAAGTAAGTTATGGGGTCCTACTTTCCTCTTTAAAAAATTTTGGCATCTCATTAAGAGAGTGGTTAATGAAGAAATGTTAGAGTTTATTGAGAAAGAGAAATTTTAAAGGAGATTAATAAAAATTTTATAAGTCTCATACCCAAAATTCTAAATCCTTGCTCGCTCAAAGACTATAATTCTATTTCCTATTATAACAACTATATAAGATTATTCTAAATTGATATTTTCAACGTTAAAGAATGTCTTAAGACTTATTATCAATAAGTCCTAAGGTGCTTGCATTCAAGGTAGGTTAATCAGTGACAACATACTATTAATTCAATTATTGTTTAAGAATTATAACAAGAAAAACTCCATTAAGAATTGTGCTATCAATATGGACTTTTATAAGAATTTTGATTTAATAAAATAGAACTTTATATTACACATGCTAAAGGCATTTGGGTTCCCCATAGTTTTCATAGCATAAGTTGATCAATAAAAATGTTATCTATTTTTAAGAAAATGAGTATCTTCCCTAACATCATCCTTCCCCGTCACCTTACACCTAGAAACCACTAGTTTCCATATTTAGTAAATGACAGTTTCTAAAAAAATGACACCTAAGAACAAATGTCGCTACCTAACAATTAACATTCAGTAACTAATAACAACACAAAACCCTTACTCAACCCTCATTGCATACTTATTTGTTCCCATATTCCTAGATCTAAGCAAATCCTTAAACCAGCTATTACATCAAGAAATTCCACATGGCGCTCTAGAGTGGGAGATTTTGGCTTGTCTCAGAATATAAGTTTTATTCCATCCAAAAAAAGAGGAACTAGTGTCTCCTCCTATAGAAGTACTTCAAATGGGAGCAAAAACGTGTAGTTCATTAGTGATATGGTGCTTTATGGAGACAAGTTGACCTAACTAGTGTTGCAAAGATAGGCAAATGTAATATGGAAAAATATAGGACTAATGAGTTTAATTAGGGATGCCAATGGGTCGGACCGAACCTGGGGGCCATGGTGGCCCATGGCCTAAGGGGCTGGGATGGGTAAGCTCGCAGCCCAGCCTGACCATGGGCTGACCGGCCCATGGTCTGGACTATGCCTAACGGGCCACAGGCCAACCTGGCCGTCATTTGTTTTTTTAAGAAAAAAATCCAAAACTACGATGACGTCGTTTGGAAGTAACGGCTAGGCCGGTCAGTGCCCAGGTCAACTTGGGCCAAAAGCAAGCAGGGCTAAGCCGAGTCGGTCAAGTTGGGCCCTTTTTGCCATCTCTAAGTTTAATGGTTAATAAGGATGAGTTATTTGTATTTAAGTTCTCTACAGAGGAAAGGGCTTAAAAAGTCATAGATGGACGTCCTTAGCATATTCAAGAACATCTAATATTTCTTAAGAAGTGGCATCTGAGAAGTAAATTAGACAAAAGTATGATGGAGATGGTGCCACTGTGGTTGAACCTCCACAAGGTTCCTTTAAAGTACTAGTCAACAAAGGGTATAAGCTGAATTGCTACCAAATTTAGAAATCCTCTACACTACAAGAAAATCACTTAATAGCTACGGAAATATTCCGACGGAAACCATTCCGTCGCTATTTACCGACGGAACACAATATTCCGTAAGAAAATATGTATTTAGTGACAGAAAATACATCCGTCGGTAATACCGGAGGGAAGAATTTCGCGCAAAATCTCCGACGGTATATAGCGATGCCAAAACTTACAGTGTCAGAAAAAAATACAGGAACCGTTCCTGCAATTTAATTGCTTCGGATGTCTATCGACGAACAAGTTACTGTTAGTATATATACTGACAGAACAGCATATTCCGTCGATAAGAAATGCGGGAATTACTCCCTCGATTAGATTGGTTCGCTGATTTACCGACAGTTAACATACCGTCAGTAAAAAACTTTCATTTACCGATAGAAGTCTTATTTCGTCGCAATATCGGGTTTAAATACCGACAGATCAAGCTTTCCGTCTGTAAATTGTTAACAAACATCGTCGTTTCGATGAAGACGAGACAATAAGCATTAATCACCGACGGAATCAAGTTTCCGTCGGTAACTGTCGGCATCTTGGGTCGATGATTCGTTGAGATAACCATAGTGTACTGATGGAATTGGTGTTCCGTCGGTATTTGAGTTTCCACCGTATTAAATAACCGCTCTTTTATCGACAGAATATTGTGTGTCCGTCGGTAATTGTCGGCAGGGAAACCTAGATTACTGACGGAATTTGTGTTTCGTCAGTATTTGAGTTTCCACCGTATTATATTGCCGCTCTTTTACCGATAGAATGTTGTGTGTTCGTCGGTAACTGTCGACAGAGAAACCTAGATTACTGACAAAATTTGTGTTCCGTCGGTATTTGAGTTTCCACCGTATTAAATAGCTACTCTTTTACAGATGGAATGTTATGTTCTGTCGGTAATCCAGCGCCTTTACGTCGGGCGTCGACCCCCCTCCCCCTCGGGCGCTCATTTCTCTTCTCTCAATCGTCTTCTATTTTTCGACTCCTTCTCTCGCGTTTTCCAGCCATTTTTTGATTGTTGTCTTACTCATCGTGCGTTGTTTGAGGTAAACTCTCTTATGGGTGTATTATTTCTACAAAAAAAGCATGTTTTTAGTGTTAAACGTGAATGTTTGGTTATGAAATCTTGCTTGATTATTGTTAGTGTTTGCGGTTTTTTTGTGTAATTATTGGTTTATTTGTTGTTTATATGTGTTATTGTTAGTAAATAATGGAAAAATGCAATTGATTTGTGGTTAGATTGAGATTA
>JAOTAY010000005.1:39117476-39129196 GCA_025629805.1 Erythroxylum baracoense
CCTAACTTCTCCGATTGACCTCACTTGGGCCCGTTTCTCAGGTCCGACCCGTTCTATGGAAACGGGATGTTACAATCTATCCTTAGGCACTTTAGCTTCTTTCCTGTCTGATTCTCCATTAGTGTATGCCACTTGATGAAGATTTCCAATGCTTCATCTTTCCTTTTCATAGGATATACCCAGCATTTCCTAGACTTGTCATCTATAATGGATATGAAAAATATGTTCCCTCCTACAGTAGATACTTAAGCTGGTCCCCAAAGATCACTGTGAGCATATTCCACGATCTCTTTAGCTCTCTTAACTCCTTTTTGAAAATTGGTTCTGCGGTGCTTTCCTAACACACATGATTCACAGAATTCCATCTTCCTTATGTTTTTTTTGGAATCATTCCCTGTTTAGAAACATGCATCAAACTCTTGTTCCCTGTATGTCCCAACGTTGAGTGCCATTGCTTAGTTGAATCTGAGGCTCCATTTCCAATAGTTAGGTTCACTTCAGTAGTGCATATTACATAGTAGAGCCCACCCCTTTCAACTCCTCTTATGATCACTCTTCTATCCTTTAGAATTCCATCCTTAGATCTAATATGAAATCCTTGCTTATCAAAAATGCTTTCAGATATGAGATTTCTCCTTTCTCCAGAGACAAATCTGACATTGGTTAAAGTTCTTTTTGTTCCATCAAACATATTGAAGGAAACATTTCCAATACCTTCAACCTGTTACTATCCCGAGTCTGCCATCTTCACCTTAGCATTAACATGCATTATACATACTAAGTCAAAGATCCATTCTCTGTTGAGATCTTCACTCTTTTCTGTAACTTCTAGTAGCTCATCACCACTAGATTCTTCATATTTCTCCACATTTCCAGCATCTCCACCTTATGCAGCCTTGTCTCTTTTCTTCTTTCCGCAGTCTTTGACAAAATGCCCCTCCTTGTCACAATAGAAGCACTTCTTGCCTTTAGTCTTTTTCTTTTTTTCTGCATTATCTTTAGACTGCTTGTCTCTACCATTCCTTTTTTGTGAATTTCCCTTCTTACTGTTCTTTTGTTGATGCTTCTTTTCTTGTTTATTATCAATAAACATGACTTCTAGATCCTTCTTATATGGATTGTTGTCCCCGATTTCCTCCATTAGTGAGCCCAACACCTTCTTAACAGTGAGTGATTCTCCACTAGTATGCTTAATCACCTTCTTGAAGGCATTAAAGTCTAATGGTAAGGCTTTTAGAATTACCATAGCTTGGTGATCTTTTGAAATCTTTTCACCTGTTGCTTCTAAATCTAATGCCAATTTAAAAAAGTAATGCAGATTATCATCAAGAGAAACAGTAGTATTCATTTTATAGTTGGTCAGATTATGTAACAATGTCATCTTGTTAGGCAGACATCTTTTAGCATAGAGTTCATCAAGCTTCATCCACAATTTCTTTGCAATGTTACAGTTCTGTACTTTCCTTATCACAGTAGGTGATAAATGAAGCATTAACTTGCAATGTGCAAGTGTTTGCAACTTCAGATTCTTAACAGGATCTATCTCCGTATCATACTGTTCTTCAATTGCACCATAACAATCATAAGATTCAAGTAAAGCTTGCATTTGAAGTTTCCAAATTGTAAAATCTTCTTTACCAGTAAACACATCCATTTCTTTTCCCACCATTTTGTTACAAAGTTTAGAAGAAGACATGAAAACAGAATTCTTGATGGTGTCTTAATTGAAACAGGTAGATCAGAAAATGTCATGAAGATTTAAGCTTACTTGTATGATATTTCCTTCACCTTCTTGATGAGTCTTGAATGCTTGAATGCTCAGAATGCTGTGAATTGGCTCTTATACCACTAATGTTAAGAACTTTTTATCTTTATGTTGTCTTTTACCACAAAAGACTGATGGCACTTAATTTGATTTAGCAGAATTAAGAGTAGCAGAAATTAAAGAAAATAAAATTTACTTGGTTCGATAGCTTAATTACTATCTACGTCCAAGGATCTCACGATGGTGGCTCCACTAGCTTCAATGAAAGAAATTGTTACAAGAGACGGAGTGTTTAAAAGCACTTGCAAGAGTTCTCTAAAACTCTCTAGTACTCTTAGGTAAGTACTCTAGCAACTCTCTAACTCTACTCTTTCTTGAATTAGAAAATGATGTTTGTGTGTTTGTGTGACTCTAATTTGATGTATTTATAGAGCAGATGAAGTTATATGTATTCTATTTAATGAGTCCACGCCCTTTATTTTTTCTGCATGTGCTTCTTATGTGCATTCTCACTTGCCTTTCACGTGCTTCACTATATGTGTGTCTCACTTCTATTTTAAGCTTATACTTTGACCAGATAGACTTCTCTTCTTCGATTTCTTTCAGACACAACTCACACACTCACAAACACCTGACCCTGAATCCCCAAATTGTGTCAGATTGATGAGTTTGCATTGAGTGTTGATGGAGAAATTGTGAATATCTTCACAGTCCTTATTCTAGCTTTTACGACTTCTACAATAATAAGAAAATCAAATTTTGTTTCTTACTAAACTATAAAAACTAATGCATTGATTAAAAATTGCTGAATATTGGATGTGCTCTTCCAACCTAAACAACCACCAATATAATCCACATTTGAATATCCAACTAAACAAAAAAGTGTTTCTTTAAAATACCAAAGTTCTAATGATAATGTATCATATAGGTATCTAAGTACATGCTTAACGATTAGAAGGTGGGGCTCCTTAGGGTTCACTTAAAATCTAGAGTGCAAGCATATGCTGAATATAATACCAAACCTGTGTGTGGTAAGATAAAGCAAACTACCAATCATAATTTACTAGAAATTTACATCTATCAAATTGCCTTCTTCATCTTTGTTTAACTATTTGTGAAGCTTATAAATGTCCCCAATGGTTTGTCTTAATCCATTACGAAGTGCATGAGTAGTTCTTTAATATACTTTGCTTGATTAATGAAGAAGTCTTCCTTCATTTAGTTAATTTGGAGTCCAAAAAAGAAGTTAAGCTAGTTATGTTCATCTCATATTTCCTACTCATACATTTGAAAAATTATTTACATATGCTTTCATTAGTAGCACCAAAGACAATATTATTAATATAAAATTAATCAATAAAAACATCATGACCATACTTTTTGAGAAAAAGTGTTGTATCAATCTTGCCTTTGGTAAACTTATTTTCTTAAAAATACACTTAACATATCGTACCAAGCTCTAGGAGGTTGTTTTGAGTCATATAAAATCTTAAAGAATTTGTAAACATGATTAGGTGCATCATGATTTTCAAAGTTAGGAGGATGATCAATATAAACTTTTTTTTGAATAAATTAATTTAAAATACACTTTTTACATCAATTTGAAACAATTTCTAATTCATGTAAGATGCAAACGCAAGTAATAACCTAATAACTCCTAACATAGCTACTAGTGCAAAAGATTTTCTAAAGTCTATGCCTTCCCTTTGATTATAACCTTTAGCTACCAATTTAATTTTATTTCCCATAGTGATACCAAATTTGTTTACTATTTTTAAAATTCCCATGTGGTACCTATGATTTGTTGGTCTCTAAGTCTAGTTACTAAAGTCCAAAACTTACTTCTTTCATATTGGTTTAATTCTTCATTTATAGCAAGAACTCAAACTTCACCACTAAAGTATTCTTGTATGGTATTAGGCTTAATTTGAAAAATAAAAGTAAGAAGTGATATGTTTCTAAAATGAGATCTAGTAATTACCCTTTATCGAATACCACCTATGATTTAATTAAGAGAATGATTCTTTTTGAATTTTCAATCAATTGGAAGTTTCTCGTCCTTCTTATCTCTAACATTTGATTTAATAATTTATGTTTATAGGGTGTCGTGTTGATCATTGTTGTTTTCTTCAAAGGCTAATTTTTGTAAATTCTTAGATAGACCTACATCATCATTTTTAAGGCTTTTCTTTGAGGTAAGATGGTTAGATTCGTTAAAAATAACATGATTGAATTATTCAATAATAATAGGTTAGATTCGTTAAAAATAACATGATTGAATTATTCAATAATAATAGTCTTCCTATTAAATACTCTGTATGCTTTACTAGGTAATGAGTGACTAAGAAAAATTCCTTCATCTACTTTGGAATTAAACTTGCCCAAGTTATCCTTATTGTTGAAAATATAATATTTATAACCAAACACTTTAAAATAACTAATCTTTGGCTTGTTTTCATGCCAAAACTCAAAAGGAATTCTATCCATAGTTGACCTTATATAGATTTTATTGGATATATAGCATGAAAATGCTACATCTTCTGCTCAAAAATATTTTAGGAGATTACATTAATTTATTATTGTTTTAACCAAATTTTGCGATATCTTTTTTTTTTTCAATAACTCTATTTTGTGATATCTTATTTTTCTTTCAATATCCTATTCACTAACCTGGATAGGTCAACTAATACACCCAAAATTAATTGGTTTCAACTTCTTCAAATGCTCAAACTCAAATTTTTTTAATGCAAAATTAACTTAAATACTTCTTCAAATATTCTCTAAAGAATGTTTCAAGGACCAATAGGGTTTTCTTTAATATCAAAACCTTAATTCCTCTTGATTATTGAAAATACTCATTTATTAGTTAAAATGATAATGTCTTTATGTATGACAACCTCTAAAGTGTCAAAGTGGCTAAATAGGAATTACAATAAATATAATATATTTATTTACAACTTTATTGTGCATTGTTCTACCTTGGTCTTAATTTTGTCTTCATTTGAATGACTTTAATTCTTGCTTTTCTCTAATGTTTTTAAGAGGTGTGTCTTGATTTATACGCGACTATTATTGCTTTCATATTTCTTTCATAAAAAACAAACTCATAAATAATATTTATATTTTATTATCATCGAAACATGAATAATAACCTTCCTTAGTTTAACATAATATTTAGATGTAAGAATAAAGTGAAAGTTGTGCAAACTTCTCTAAAGATTTTTGAAGTTTCTGTCTCTTATTAATTTTAATTTTAAATTATTAAAGAATACCAATTTATAAATTATTATCTATATTTAAATATTTATTCAATATAATTGCAGATTCTCTCCTTATAAAAAGATTCATCAAAATAAGAAATTTGTAGAATTAGACATTAAGTTGGAGTTACTCCTTTTTACTTCATCACGTGGTAATGCATAAAACTAAAATCCGTGTGTTTAAAGGTGAATTTCACTTTCATATTGTGTACTTAATTAATCATTGAGTAGGAAGTATACTTTTCACCCATGAGTTAGTTTAATGATAAGTTGTGTCTATTCTTAATAGACAAACAAAAAGTAGTTTCTATTTTTAATAGACAAACAAAGTCAATCAAAATTGGTCCCCTTTAAGTCAATAAATTTATCTATCTTTATTAAAATCTCCTGTTTGTTTGTATGTCTCGGTCCTCTTAAAAGTGGCATATCTAAAGAATTAGTCATAATGTAATGACTATCTATATGTTTCAGTTATGGGTGACATGGCCTTATCTGCCTCTGATTCACTGAAGTTATACTTCTAATGATGATTCAGATATCTTATCTTGGTAAACCATATAGTTAGAATGTGGATAGGTCAAAAAGGGTGAACTCTAATCCTTGGCCGAGCACATGGTCATACAGAGACATTGCAGTAGGCATAAAAACAACTAATGAATCCTAATAAGGACCCACTTTCCTAACAAATGGCTACACACGCAGTTGATGATGCTCGAGCAGGTCTCCTGGCAATGCAGCAGCTGGAATTGATTTGTGGGTAGGAAGGAAACAGAAAATCAACGTTGTTGTAATGTTCTGGATGCACAGTTGTCCCGGTTTCTAACCTGGTCGGTTGTAGCATGGGAGACGGAATTATGACTACTTTCCACTTTCTCATGGACAACTGGTCTTCCCTCACATGCTTTGGTTTGTGACTAAAAGCAGCAGTTTTGAATTTGTTTAACATCTCTCTCCGTCTCAATTCAATATTCTGGTCAATTTTTTGGATTTTGAGCTTATCTCTAATAGATTTGAAACATAATTTGCAAATGATTTGAAGCCTGTGGAATCAAATCTTAATTCTATAATATGTTTTGAGAAAACCTATAAGCTCCTATTTACAATTACTATGCTCGTCTGTAACCATTACGATTGTTGTTCACAAGTTAAAATTTTATATCCAGTTGCAGTATTACTCATTTCTGAAAATTCCAACTTTCGTGGAACTCACTTTTCGTTCGAAAACCATTTCAAATGCTAATAATGAATTTGCCTGACTGTATAAGAAAGCTTCCCTCGACATTCAGTATAAAAGCATATCCTGATCTTGCGTTCTTTACCATAAAGGAAATTGTACTCTCTTTCTTCCCTGTAGCTCTCTGGGTGAACCTAAAAATGGCATTAGCAGCTCTGAAAGCACAGCTTAACAACTTCGTACAGTCCATGCTTGAAGAGGTACACATATCTGAAACATCCCTTTTTGGTGCTTACAAATATGAAGGCCCGAATTGTGAACTTGGTTTGTCATGTTTTTATTTTTCCATTTAACTGTATCCTCCCTATAGAATTTGCTGTCTATGCCATAAAATTTACTATTGATTCGATGCGTTTTTAGGGAATGTTGGATAGTCAATTTGCTCAAGTTCAAGCTTTGCAAGATGAAAGCAATCCGTGCTTTATCACTGAAGTTATTACCTCTTTCTGCAATGATGCTGAAAGGATCGTAATAGAGTTGAACAAATACATGTAACTCAAACTGATTATGGAGTTATCTTTTTGTTAAAAGTATGTTCAATGTATGTGATTCTTCTAATTCTTTCTCTTCCTAATTCAGGAGCCATCAGAGTCTGGATTTTGCCAAGTTGGATTCTTTTGTTCATCAGCTAAAAGGAAGTAGCTCCAGGTACGCAATTTTTGCACAAATGTTTAGCAACAACCAATCATTTATCATGTATTATTTAGGTTATGATAATTATACAATAAGATTTAGAGCTTATTTGTAAGCTTTCTACTACATATTATTATTGCAATAGGAAAAAAGTTTTCGATAGATTTATAGTACTTGTACATGGTAGGTCATGTTATAAAAAAAGAGACGAGAGGACTCAAATTCAATTCAAATATGTAAAATCAAAAATCTAAATAGTTTTATTTGCAATAAACAAGTTATTATACTGTTTGATTAGTCATCTTATCTAGAAATAATTTCGGCGTGTATTTGAACTTTCACATCATTTAATTACGATAGTCATTATTATCAGTTAAGAAGCACTCTTGTTTTCTTTTAACTCCCAGCATTGGAGCAAAGCACTTAAAACTTGCTTGTACTGATCTTCTTCAGGCCTCAGATGACAGAAACAAAAATGGGTATGACGGCACTTCCTCTTTAACTTCAACCAATCATTTGTTTTAGTATCTAAGTATATCGATATACTATTTTACTCGATATTTTGTTTGAAGAAGTTTTAAGCGTCAACCGGCCTTTATAGTTATAGATTGCTATCATTTCTAGAAATGGCTTTATTTAAGCTGCAGCAATGTCCTTTAGGGTGAATATTTCGAAACATAATGTTATGAATTAACTGTTCATTAGTAATTCAATATTAGAGTTTGTTAAAATTGATGCCAAAGTAATTATTGGATATAAAATGTAAAAACTTTTTCCAACATGTCAAGAATATATTCAGTGATAAAAACTATTCTTTTAGTTTGTAGTTTCAAAATTTTTACATGCTTCCACGTATTCCTTATTTATGAAAAGAATTAAGAAAATTTAATAAAATTGTGTTCATTAAATAAAATTAGAAAATATTTTAAATTTTAATAAATGAAAAAGGTGAGTTAAGTTTGAGCAATTTTTTATTTTTATATAAAATTTTAAAGTTTTATTCTTTTTCATTCGTATTTTTCCCCTTATTCTTGTTAATCTAATCTTTTTGTCGATGTGATGTGAAGGTGTCTGCAAGCTTTGAATGTAATCACACGTGAATATTGTCTTCTGCGAAACAAATTTGATACCATAATTCAGGTAAAGGAGAAAAAAATACATAATATTTTTAAATTGGTGCGAGATTTTAGTATTATTGTGTCATACATCTTCTACAGATCAAGACACACACAAAACAATTCTAAGAAGCATGAATTGTTAACTTTTAAGGATAGAAAACTAATTTCACAAGTCTCATATAATTGAAAAAAGTAGTATAATTTCAAGTTTTAATGTTAGGTTTCTTGCTGTTTTCAAAAGTTTAAAATTTATATACATTCAGGCAATGAATAATATCTTCTTTTCTCCATGATTTTTTGGTGATGCAGCTGGAGAGAAGAATCTTGGCAACTGAGACTAGGGATCAGTAAAAAGAATACTCCTATTTTTGTACAAAAGTATACAAGTGCATGGTTCTGGTCTCCTTTACTACATCTTACTTATTAAGCGTATATTAAAAGCCTTCTTTTTCTCTTTTTTGGGTTATTGGATTGAAAAAAATGAAACAAAGTCTTTTAAGTTTTGTGTTGTGTTTCATTTTCCTTCCATCTTTCTTATATGAATACCATTTTATGGGGACTAAGGAAGGTGGTTGTATGCATTGAAATTTACAAACAAGAATTCAGTATCATCTCACATGATATAGAACTATTTGCTCTCATTTTGCTTCTCCATTATTATGATGATAACATGTTCATCTAAACCAAATGAGAATTGGAATAATCCAATCACCACAATTCTTGTTGGAAATTTGGGGTTGTGTTTAGTTTAGGATGGTAAGAAGAAGTGCAAAATGGTAGAAGGGAGAAGAGATTTTATGTGTATTGAAATCTAATCATTTTAGTTAAGGGAGAAGAGATTTTATGTGTATTGAAATTTAATCATTTTAGTTAACATTTGCCATAGAAGGGATGGCCTTTTATACTGAAGAAATGTCATAAACTGAATGAAACTCCTCATCAAATGCAAGATTAAAAGTAAAACATATAACGTATAGTATTTTTAGGTTATTAAATTTATTTTTGGAGTTACTTTGGCTAGACTTTAATTTAGCAAAATATCTCATCTTTTAACACTCATCCTTAGGATTTCTGCTAGACAAACTAAGCTTCAACCTCAAGAACTCAAACCTTGCTTTTGAAAAAGCATTGGTAAATATGTCTTCTAATTGAAATTTCATAGGACACTTAACCAACTTAACGTCCTTCTTTTGTTTGGCATCTCTTATGGCAAGAAACTTTATCTTCATGTGTTTTGTTTTACTATGACGAACTGGGTTTTTTGCTATTATGATAGTTAACTTGTTGTCTATTAGAACTTCAGAGTTTTACTCTATATCAAGTATCTTTCTTAGCCATATAGCTTGATTAATTTTTGTAAAAGCTACAACATATTCAACTTCAGTAGTTGATTAAGCAACAACTTCTTGTTTCTTAAAGATCCACGAGAAAACTCTAAAACTAAGTGCAAAAGTGTAGCCAGAGGTACTTCTCATATTATCAATAGAAATTACCAATCACTATCATAATAACTGATTAGTTTTGGGCTTAAACATGGTTAGAGAACTACTCTATAATTTGAAGTTCCCCATAGGTATCTTAGGACTCTCTTAGTTGTCCCCATATAAATTTCACTGGGATTCATAAACCTTAAAAGTAGACTTATCATGTACATCAAATCAAGTCTAGTGGCTGTGATATATAATAAACTAATAGCATCCTACCTATCCCCACCCTACTCACCCCTTTCAAACAGCGTGCCATAAACCCTAAAAATGGTATAACCTACCACCACTCAACAACCTAAAATTACCTCAAAAAACAACCCCATCCCCCTCTCTCCAAAACACTACATAGTTCCCATCCTTAAGCAGTTCTGACTCTCTGAAGGAACTAGTGTAAAGGAGAACCACTTGGAGCTATATTGTTGGCGACTTTGGAAAATTGAGGAAGTTAAGATTTGTGGAGATAGCTAGTAAGGAACCCATTCAAACCCCCCTAAAGTTGCTCCAACTTGGAGCTAGGAAATGGAGCTCATCCTTAGTAGGCTTTTTTCTTGAAAAACGAGTAACATTTCCTGTAGTTACTAAATGGACAAATTCTGTGTGGGTTTGGTTAACACTATAGTGAATGAAGATGAGTTTTTTTTGTTTAAGTTTAACTCGGATGAAAATTCTTAGAGGGTGCTAGCAAGAAGACCTTGGCATGTCATAAGACATTTAATTTTGCTGAAGAAATGGCATTTAGGGGTGACTATTGATTAAAGAAGACTGGAAATAATCCCAGTTTGGTTTAATTTCCACTGAGTTCCAGTGGAATATTAGTCTACAGAAGGAATGAGCTATATTGAAAACAAAATAGGAAAACTTATAGGAATGGATGAAAACACTGGAATGATAAAAAGGATAGGATTTACTAGAGTATGCATTGATGTGGACATTTCCAAAAAACTTCCTCACTCTTTAAATCATAAGAATGGATGAAAACACTGCAATGATGAAAAGGATAGGATTTACTAAAGTATGCATTGATGTGGATATTTCCAAATAAACTTCCTGACTCTTTGAAGATTATAAAGTTAAAGGAGAATGAGGAAATAGAGGAAGATCATGTGAGAATTTCATATATGTGGCAACTGAAGAATGAGGAGGAGAGAATGATCTGGAAGAGGAAAGAAAACTAAGAAGAGAATAAGAATATAGGAGAAGAGGTTGAGTAGAAAGAAAAAGTAAATTCAGTGGAAGGGGAGACAAATATAGGGCAAGAATAAGAAAGCAATGAATATAGAACTCCTGAAAAGGCAAAGCAGACAGTGAATGAGGTGGAGTAAGATCAAAATGGAGATTACAGTACCCCCATTAGATGTACAAAGAGAGACCTCTGGAATTAAGCAAATGGACAATAGGTTGGAGAAAGGTTAAGATGCAACTGAGAGCACTCTCTCAATAGAGAAAGAATAGATCTTACTGGAAATGCTTATCGGAAATGTTGTTGGAACAAATAGCAAATCAAGAAAGAGGAAGTTATTCGCTCAAGGTTACACACTCTAAGTTTCAATATTTTTAACCTTGGTAATTACCACAAGTGCACAGGTCGTTCGCGTAGTATCTAAAATGTCAATCCCACGAGGAAGATAACTAGTCCTAAAATCTAACGGCAACTAAGTTTGCAAAACCTAATCAAACAACTATTGCAGTAATTAAAACTAATCAAGAATCAAATATGAGAATTTAAATCACCAAAAGAATAAATAGAATCAACTCACACAAATAACCCAAATTTCAACCTAGAAGTGACCAATTGAGAGAAAGGGGTAATTTATTTAAAATTAAAGAAAATCTATCCAATTATGAATTTTCCGATTTAATGGGCCTAGACAGTCCTAGGGTGAATTACTCTCTCTCAAGTTATAATTCTTAACCCTAATTGATATTCCCTAATTCAAATTATGAAAATTGGGATCTTTTGATCCGCAATTTGTCCAAAATTTAAATTAGTTTTAACGTTGTCTATTAACTTACTGGGAATCTGTGCTCGATCTCTCGTTATAAGGCTCGACCAGTTTGATATAATTCTCTACCTAACGTTTTACCTAACTCTCGTTAACCTAAATCGATGATTTTTACCGGCTCGTCCTCTCAGTTTATTGCCCAATTATGAAGAATCGAATTAAATCACAATAAATCGAAATAAAACACAATCAAAACAATCTTATTAATCTCAAGAATAAA
>JAOTAY010000005.1:39136768-39159197 GCA_025629805.1 Erythroxylum baracoense
GTATGGAGAAGGTCCGTCGGTGAATTTAGCTACGGTCGAATCACCGACGTTTTCGACCGTCGGGTTATTCCGTCAGTAATTTGGTATACTGACGGTATATTTGGTTTTTCCGTCGGTAATGTCCGTCTGTAATTTACTATTTTCTTGTGGTGATAACTAGTCCTAAATCTAATGGCAAATAAGTTAGTAAAACCTAATTAAACAACTATTGCAGTAATTAAAACTAATCAAGAATCAAATTTGAGAATTTAAATCACCAAAAGAACAAACAGAAGCAACTCACACAAATAACTCGAATTTCAACCTAGAAGTGACCAATTGAGAGAAAGGGGGAATTTATTCACAATTAAAGAAAATCTATCCAATTATGAATTTTTTGATTTAACGGGCCTACACGGTCTTAGGATGAATTACTCTCTCTCGAGTTATAATTCTTAACCCTAATTGATATTCCCTAATTCAAATTATGGAAATTTCGATCTTTCTATCCGCAATTTTTCCAAAACCTAAATTAGTTCTAACATTGTCTATTAACCTACTGGAAATCTGTGCTCGATCTCTCGTTACAAGACTCGACCAATTTGATTCAATTCTTTACCTAAAGATTTACCTAACTCTCGTTAACCTAAATTGATGATTTTTATCGGCTCACCCTCTCAGTTTATTCCCTAGTTATGAAGAATCGAATTAAATCAAAATAAATTGAAATAAAGCACAATCAAAACAATCTTATCAATCTCAAGAATAAATCAACCTGAAGGTGAGTTTGGACAATCATCAACACTCTACGAAATATAATTCTAATCAATCTCCAAAATTCCATACATTAATGAAATTGAAATAATAATTAGAATATACTTTCAGAATGGATCTTGGAGGCGCGACTGTGGGAAACCACCTGTTCCGGGAAGTATGTCGTGTCAAGCGTGTCTCCTTCCTAGATCCATTGATCTCCAACTAGGTTTTCACTCAGATTTTTGACAGTGCCTCTCTTTTGTAGCTCTCAATTCCTCTCCTCTTCTATCACATCATATTCTATTTATATCTTCGAGGTTCTAGGTCAAAGTCGGGGTCAAAATGGTCCAAAAATTAGT
Organism: Erythroxylum baracoense; assembly: GCA_025629805.1. NCBI lineage: Eukaryota > Viridiplantae > Streptophyta > Magnoliopsida > Malpighiales > Erythroxylaceae > Erythroxylum > Erythroxylum baracoense. Next base: position 39,137,863 of record JAOTAY010000005.1, read on the forward strand.
CCAAAATATGAGTTTTTTTGTCAGCCCGATGTAGTGCACGATCGTGGCCCTACTTGCCACGATCGTGACTAGCACTTTTTTCTTTCTGTCACAATCGTGGCCTGAAGTGCGCGATCGTGGCTTGACTTGACGCTCTCTGTCATGATTGTGGCCGGTTCTTTTTGGCTAGAAAACTCTTTAAATCTTCCCGTTCTTCCTTATTTACCCTGTAATACTAGCAAACACATAAAGGTACCTCAAAAATATACAATTTAAGCCCAAAGATTCAAACTAACCCATAAAAACACTTAAACACAAAAACTAACCTAATTAAACTCTAAATGCATACTAAACACTTGAATTGACATTAAAGTACTTATAAAATCTATTCCTAAAACACAATACAAATTGTAACTATCAGAAGTTAGGTAAAAAGTAGTTGATATGAAGTTGGTAGTGTAGAATGTTAAAGGGCTTAATAACCTAAATAAACAATTAGTAGTTAAAGAGTTGATCCAAAAAGACTGATTTTATTGGTTTGCTTGAAACCAAAATAAAAAAGGACCAGATGAAGAATTGTCTACAGTTTTTTGGGAAAAACTAGAAAGTTATCTTTAATCATTACAAGCGTATAGGAGGGAGAGTTATAAAGGGGTTAATACTCAGAAGATAGAAATAGTTAATTGGTCTAGTACAAACCCAATGATAAGTTGTGAATTGGTACTCAAAAATTCAAGTAGATACATAACTATTACAACAATTTATACAACAAATTATATCTTTCAAAGGCAATTGCTATGGGAGGAATTGGTGAAGATTAGCAATGCAATTACCTCCCCTTGGTTAGTAATTGAAGATTACAACTACATTCGCAGTACCTACGAATCCTAAGGTGGTAGATATTAGGTAAAGGAAAATTGCAAGGAAAGACAAGAACTAACAATACACCTGGGTTGACAAATCCTAAGTATTATGGAAATATGTTTACTTGGAACATCAAGTAGAGTGGAGGTTGGTTTCTATTGAAAAAACTCGACAGATGCATGGTTAATGGCAAATGATAGCCCAATTTCCCATAAGTTCAACATGATTTGAAAAACATAGTACTTTAGACCACTGCCCTACTGTAGTGGATTTATCCTTCTCAAACATCAAAAGGTTTACACTTTTCAAAGTCTCTAATCACTTAATGGACAATCCAAGGTTTAGAAGTATCCTAAGGGAGGGAATGAGCTTAAAGTTAGCAAAAAGTTGAAGACAACAAAGGACATCAACGAGAATAGAATACCAGAGTAGGAGGCAATTACAAAAGCACTAAATGTACAAAGATGCCAAAGGAGAGTATTGTCCAGACCTAATGACTTAGTGCTAAGAAAAGAAGAAGAAAATTTAATCAGCAAGTACAATAAGGCCCTAAAAACTCAAACAAATTTTTGAGACAAAAATTAAGGATGATATAGTTAAAAGAATGGGAGAGGCGCAGTAAGTACTTCATGAACTTAATTAGAGCAAGGAGGAACAAAAACCAGATTCAGTGCTTCGAAGATGATTCAGGTCAGAATCACCATGACCAAGAGAGCAAAAAGAGACTTACTTTTGAATACTTCAGCAAACAATATGGCATAGAAGAGGAAGTAGAGAATATCCTGAAGTAGAGGATAAGGCAGAAACAATCAAAGAAATATCAGGGAAAAGATCAATAAAGCTCTATTTTCTTTAAATCCTAACAAAGCCTCAGGCCTAGATGGCTATAATGAGAGATTCTTTCAAAGGAACTGGGATATATTGGGTGAGAAGGTCATAGAAGCTGTCAATGAGTGTTTCAAAAAAGGTACTATACTGAAAGAATGGAATAAAACATTTGTGAGCCTGCTCCCCAAATAACCCGATGCATGTAGGCTTGAACATTTTAAGCTAATTTCTTGCCGCAATATTCTCTCTAAAACCATTGCTAAGATAATTGCAGGTAGACTGAAGAGGAGTATGGGAAAATCATAAATCTAACCCAGAATGCATTCATAAGAGGGAGAATAATAGGCACAAACATTTTGCTTTGTCAAGAGATCCTTAAAGAATACAATTCCAAGTCAAAAATGACGAATTGCACAATAAAGATAAATTTGGAAAAGTCATATGACTCAGTCAATTGGAGCTTCATGTTTAGCATCATAAAGGCAGCAGGTTACGTCCCTTTGTTTAGGAAGTGGATAGAAGAATGTGTGACTACAACATCCCTTGCTATCTTGGTGAATGGAGAACCTACAAGACTAATCAAAGCTAAACGAGGGCTTAGTTAAGGGGATCCATTATCCCCTTACCTATTTGTACTGTGTATGAAGGCCTTATCGGTCATAAGTGCAAGGAATGTGGAAAATAGCCCATGATTTCAATACTATCATAGATGCAAAGTTAATAACATAACTCACCTTGCTTATACAGATAACTGGTTATTATTTTGCAAGGATAAAAAGCAATCAATAGAACTTCTCTTGCAATCAATGGAGGATTTTAAGAAAATGTCTAGATTGAAAACAAATCCAAGTAAAAGTTGCTTTTACCTGACTTAAAATTGTGGAATTGAATGTCCTACTCAAGCATTAAGGAAGGATTGAAGTAAGGAATTCTCCCTATTAAATACCTTGGAGTGCCTATTTCATAAAAAAGACTCACAACTTCAGACTACAGACCTTTGATAGACACACTTCAAAAAATAATCAACTATTATTTCAATAAATACCTCAGTTATGGTGGAAGACTACAGCTAGTCCAAACTATCCTGATCAAGTTAACAAATCATTGGATCAAAAACTTATCTCCCGAAGAGTGTATTCAAGGATATAGGCAAGAAGTTAAAAGACTTCTTATGGGAGGGAGCAGGAAGAGGGGGCAACAAGGCTAAAGTAAGCTAAAGTATAATTTGTAAGTCTAAAATCCAAGGAGGGTTAGGACTATGCTCAACTAGGTTGTTAAACCAAGTCAGCCTAGTAAAGAACATATGGTGATTATACAGCAAGAAGGATGAACGTTAGGTAAAATGGATACACGATGTGTTTATTAAAAGTAATTGTATATGGAAGCTCGGGATAAAATAGAATATCTCTTAGAATTTCAAGCAAATACTAAACACTAGACATTGGATGTAGGAACTATTTTTCCATAAGATTTGGAATGGGAACAAAACATGTTTTCGTTCAATAATTAGCACTTCAAAGGCCCCCTATAAAAAATCAAGAATTACAACACCTAAGGATGGTAGTTAGACCAAATACCAAGGTGAGCAAGCTAATCAGGAACAGTAGATGGTATTGGCCTTCCAATAACAGTAGGAATGTCGACATTATAATGGAGAATTTGCCAGCATGCCAAGAAACATCTCAAGATGAAATGCAATGGACAAAAGAGCATTCAAAGACATTTAGCTCCAAGGTATGTAAAGCTTATCTGCAAAAGGATCCAAGCAACAGGGTGAAATGGGAAAAATGATTTGGGATACTGATATTTATCTAGCCCACTCAATGATACTGTGGATGGGGCTGATTGGGAAACTATTCACTAAGGATAGAATAAAGTTCTCCATCAATTCTCTAGATGTGAGCTATGCAACAACAATCTTGAAAGTCTGGACCACCTTCTAGTCAAGTGCAGGTACACAACACACATATGGAGTAAAATGTAGAAACTACTTGGTATAAGCAAAGAGATCAAAACCTGGCATGAATTGATTCAATAGGCAGGGAACCTGAAAATGGTAACTAAGGTAGATTATAAAGCTGTAAAGATTAGCTTGGCTACTATAGTTTACTACATCTGGCAGGAGAGGAATTTCAGATTATTCAGGAGTAAGGCTAGAAGTAGAGAGCACCTATTTCATCAAATATTTCTCCAATGTAGACTCCCTGTGAAAACGAAAAGAATAACAATCAACCTATCAATAAGAATGAGAGAAAGATGGCTACTTGAATTATGCTTTCTAAAGCTTTGCGTAACTAGAATCATGGACTCTCTATACTTTTGTAATTGGTTTCTTTTGTACATAGTAAGGTTGGACAACTTTTTATATCAATGAATTACTTAATTTCTGAAAAACAAAACTATGGATGAGGTTTTTATAATTTCTTGGATCAATCATTTTTTTCCCAACAGACTTGGAAAACTTCTCATTTAGTACAAGTGGAGTTGCCACAAGCTTACAATGTTACATTTTTTATTTTTCATAATGCCCTCTACATATTTAGCTTATGAAATAAATATTCCATCTTATAATTGGTAAATTTCAATGCAAGAAAATAATTCATCATCCCCAATATGTCATTTTAAATTTCTTATTCTTCTCCTCTTTGAAGGCCACAATCATTTCTAGATTGTTACTAGTCACAAGTAAATCATCAATAAAAAGTTAAAGAAGTAGAATATCTGACTTGCCAAGCCTTTTAATGTAAAGTGAATGCTTATTCTCACTTCATCTGAAGCCTTAGTCGCAGAAGTGAAAGTCAATCTTACTATTAGAGCTTGTTTCAGCCCATACAAGGCCTTTCTAAGATGATAAACCTAATGTTCTCTTTCTTTTAAGATAAAAACTTCTAATTGCTCAATATATATCTCCACCTCAAGGTCACTATTGAGGAATGTAGATTTTACATCAAGTTGGTAAATCTTTCAACTATTTTGAGCCACCAATGCGAACAATGTTCTAACAGTATCAAGTTTTACAAACGAACAAAGGTATCTCCATAATCAATTCCAGCTTGTTGAGAATATCCTTTGACAAAAAATCTTGCCTTATGCTTTTTGATTGACCCATGTGGATTCAACTTGGTTTTGAAGACCCATTTCACACTGATCACTTTTTTGTTTTCTTATATATTAACCAACTCTTAAGTGTGATTTTTCTTGATCATATTGATTTAATTCATCATAACTTATGTTCGCTCTTTATCCTTAGCAGATTTAGCATAGTTATTCTACTCATAAATGGCAAAGTCGAAAGATTCACACACCTCGGGATCCAGATGGATGATAGGACAATCTCAATAGGCATCAGTCAATAGTCTTTTACCTCTTTGAACTATAGCATTCTCATCAAAAGATCACGTATAAACCTCATTTAGAGAATAAACTAATGTGGCTAAAGAAAGCCCACCATCCTCATTAACATAATCACATTAAACATCTTCTGGACATTCTTTAGATTAAGGAACTAAAATAATGCATATTTCAATCTTCTGTTCATCCTAATTCTAAATTGCATTCTTGCCAAATTCCAAATCTTGACTAATCATTATGTTTTTATTGTGAAGATTGAGGATTCTATAACTCTTTGATTGAGAGATATATCTAAGAAACTTTCCTTTGTATGATTTATCATCCAGCTTGCCTCTCTTTTGAGATGTGACATGTACATAGAAAATTGAGCTAAACACCATAAGATGCTTAGATTTTGGTTTAATCTCACTCCAAGCTTCAATTGGAGTTTTCCTTTGCATAGCCTTGTAGAGAAGCCTGTTTAGCAAATATACAATAGTATACACAAGTTCTGCTTAGAATTTCTTAGGCATTTTCTTCTTTGCAAGCATACATTTCACCATCTCCATGATAGTTCTATTTTTTCTTTCAAAATCTCCATTATATTAAGGTGTATACCCAATTATGAGTTGATGTATAACACTTTCATCTTTACAAAACTTGTCAAATTCAGATGAATTGTACTCTTTCCCCTATCAAATCGAATTCTCTTTTACTGGCAATCATTTTGTCTTAAAAAGAACTTTGAATTTTTTAAAGATATGGAACATGTGATATATCTCTTATAAAACACACCATTGCCATTCAGGTGAAATAATTAATGAACAATATAAAATATATGTTCTTACTAAGAAATAAACTCTTGTGAGGGCCACAAATATCATTGTGCACAAGTTCGATTTTCTCCTTTACTCTTTATATACTTTCCGTTGGAAAAAGCTTCCTATTTTGTTTAGCAAGTTAACAAGCTTCACACAAATTATCAACATCATGAATTGAAGGAAGTCTTAGACAACGTTTTTCTGGTGGAGATATTTGAGTGCACCTAAGTTGTAGTGCTCATATCTCTTGTGATTGAGTCATGTCTCATTACTTTAGGCTTTGTTGGCCACTTCATTAAAGTTATTCTACTCTAGGGGAAAACTCTTATTTTGCATTTTGACACAAGTCATCTCCCTCTTCTCTAGATTAAAAATGGTGTAATGATCATCCTCGAAATTAACGAAATATCCATGATTGATCATTGAAGGTACATAACCATATCTCATCGCTTTGGGCTTTGTTGGCAACTTCACTAAAGTTATTTTACTCTAAGGGAAAAATCTTATTTTGCGTTTTGACACAAGTCATCTTCCTTTTCTCTAGATTAAAAATGATGTAATGATCATCCTCGAAATTAACAGAATATCTATGATTGATCATTTGAGGGTCACTTAACAAATTTTTATTGAACTTAGGGACTAGAAAAACATCCTTTATGAATTTTGTACCTTTTTTAGTTTGGATTTGAACATTCCCTTTACTTAGGGACTCAACCAGTACTTCATTTCCCATTTGAACGGGGATCTTCATAAAAATGACAAGATTAGTAAAGATTTCTTGATCATGGTCCATGTGATTTGTACATCTACTGTCAATAAGCCACCTCTTATTACGTTTGCTGGAGCTTATAGTTTGACAAGTATAAAACACGTGATTTTCACTCCTGTTGCTTTCAATGAAATTTACTTGTCGGCCTTAATGATTCTGTTTTCCATGTTTCACTTTATAATATTTCTCAATATGACTAAACCTTATGCAAAATCTACATTATGGCTTGCCTTTGAACCAACAATTATTTTCTAGATGATTGGTTTTTCCAAAAATGCCATATGGAGGAACTTCTCATATTTTGGAGTTATTTCTCATCAAGCCATCATGTGCTCCATCATTATTTCTTTCTTTTTCACCATATTTACCTTTGCCTTTGCTACCTTTTTGCGTTAACGACTTTGCTTGATGCCTTGTTTGAAAGCCATCTTCTATTGAGTCTTCCATTCTCTTACCAAATTTCACCTCATGTGCCAGCAAAGAGCTGCACAACTTAGTAATACTAAGTTTACTCAAGTTTCGTAATACTTCAATAATTTAAACAATGTGTCAAATTTTTCAGTTAGGCTAATAAGCTCTTTCTAAACTATTCTACCATAAATCTTCATTTAATTTACTACTTTCATGACTTGGAAGAGTAAGCTTTCACACTCTCACTTCCCTACATCTCGAGACTGTCAAACTTTTTCCTTAAATTATTAGGCTTGACGAGTCTCACTTGTGTAGTTCCTTGGAACTCTTCTTAGAAGATAATCCATCCTTCTTTTACTTGTTGAGACTCTAATGATTCTTTGTCAATTGAATCAACAGGAGCGTAATGGAAAGAGCCAATGCTTTGGCATCCTTGATCTCATCCCCCTTTAGTTTCTTTAGTTGAGCTTTTGCGTATTTCTTCCTTGCTTTTAGTGGCTCAAAGCCATTTTCTATGAACTCCCCTAGGTCATTTGCTTTAACAGAGAAACTCATTTTGATAGCCCACAAATCATAGTTTTCTCTTCTCCTGTGAAAGTTGGATGTACATGTATGAAGATGATGGATAAAGTGGAACTTGAAGTCATATTTGAGGAGATTTTTTGTTTGTTTTGTTATTTCTGTTTTGGGCCTCAAGATACTCGAGAGCTATAATACCACTTATTGGAAATCTACGATTTTTTGTTTGTTTTCCAGTTTTTCTTTTAGCCCTTAAGAGCTATAATACCATTTATTGGAAATATAAGGCTATGCTTAGTTTGAGATGATAAGAAGCAGTATAAAACAGTAAAGTATTGAATTATAGTCACTTTAGTTGTTCAATAACATTTGTCATGGAATGGAAGGCCTTTTACATTGGAGGAAGGTCATAAACTGAATGAAATTCCTCCTTAAAGGACATTAAACTGAAACCTATAACTCCTAATATTATTAAATTACTAAATTTATTTCTTGAATTAATATGACTTAAGACTTTAATTCAGCAAAATATCTCATTTCTTAAGTTCGATTGGTTGTCAGAGCAAAATTATGCTTTCATTTACTTAAAAATGATGCGCTGACACTCTGTGTCTTCCTACAAATACTGAGACCAAGAAGATCAAGAGTTCATCACACTTGCAATACTTGGGACTAATTTCAGCAACACGTTATTTTGAAATATCTCGATTCTTTCACTGCTTGCGAACAGGATAGTCAAAAGTAATAAAGTGACAGATTGTTCATAACATTAACTAGTGACTAGGAAGGGCAACTAGGATACGCTTGGAGCAATTTTATTGGCAGAAGTGACATCACAAACATGCTACCTATTCACATTCAAAGAGTACCCACTAGGCGATAAGTACTTGAATTATATGCGATCAGATAGCGGACATGTCACCACTGGGAATGTCTGGTGGAGGCTGAGACGTAGGTGATACAAGACCAGCGAATCGCCTGTAGCAAGATGGAGTTGGCGGACATCTTGGAGACAGGTTGACAAATTCTAAGGCTTGTACTCTAACTTCCAATGGGTAGTCAGCAACGCATCCAATTCTAGGACCAGCTCCTGTTGACCACTTGAGTGAGAGTTGATGCCCCAATTGGTATGATTTTGCTGCCTTCTTGGAGTTAATTCTGTGCAGAATAGCCTTCTGTGGAACTTCAGCTCTTGGGCTTCGAAGACCTCCTGATAAAGTCCTCTTGTACTCGGTCTTGATTTCTGTTTGCGGGACTTCCGATACACCTGAGGTAGAATTGTCCTCTTCGATTGGGTGTTCAAGTTTAGGAATATCTAAGCTCATCGGAACTTCAGATATTATCTCCTTTCCATCGATCTTAGCACCATCGTATATATCAGAATCTTCATTGGCTTTGTGTATCTGAAAACAGAAGATATCAAAACATACCATCAGGGAATAGTAGCGATTGACTTTCTACCACGAATATACAGGCCATTAGTGGAACAACAATACTTAGATAAACTTCATAAGGCTAGTTGATCAATCATCTTTATGCAAAGTGGAATTCAGTGGTGTTCCATTGGCTATATATACCGATTTTTACAACCCAGAATTTGTCAAGTATATGTTGAGATAATTAGTACCTGGTCTTCAGTAAGATGCACACCATTATCCCTGAGCAGGGATAAGAAGCAGTCAAAGCTTGCGTCTGTTGGCCGATAATGACCACTATATGGAGAAACAGACTGCAAAAATGTAAATAATCAATGACAGGTTGCAGAAAAGAACATATGCCGAACCAAAATTCTATGGAATGAAAAACAAAGATTTAACATGTAATAAGACACAGGACAGAAAGATGGACAATAGAATATCCACTACCTTCACTCACTCACTCACTCACAAACACACACACACTGACACACACGCACAGAGAGAGAAAGACAGGATCATCTGTCTGTGAAGGTATCCCATTTTGGGTGTAATTCACTTTACAATGGCTTGAGGTTATTTCTTTGCCAACATTTTCAAAGGAGGAAAGGTAACGAAGTATGAGGTCATTGATGTTAAACGACATGAAGACAATGAGAAGATATAAGCAGGCAACCTGAACTTCTTTCAGACAAATTTGGACAAGACTATTATCCAAAACCATTCTTAAGGAAAACAACTCAGTTAAAAATGAGGCAAAGGTAATTAATTCATTAATATGAGGTGCAAGTATTTATATACAAGGCTGCAGAATACTAAGCCTAGTAACAAGGAATTAGTTTGTACAGGATAGGATTACACCAGTTTGAATAATTCAAATACAGATCAGATGAGATGTACACGGTAGAACTTTCTGGGTTGGTTCCTTGACGATAGGGATTGACCTTTATCATTAACTAACTCAAACGAATTCAACAGCTATAAGAAAATTTCATGCGCTGCTGTTTCAACAGTAACTTTGATATTTATTCAGTGCTATACCTGTATAATTCCCTGCGCTGCTGTTAGCCTTCCAGCAGCCAATGTAGCACCACCAGCCAGGAAGCTGGAGTGATGGAACATTCCCTTCTTTTTCTGAAATAAAGGAAAAGCGTAAGTTCAAGTTTAAATAGAAACAGGACAGAATCTGTAAGATAATTCTTCAAATGGATTTGTTTCGATTCAATTATAATTTCTACAACGGATTTGTCTCAGTTCAATCAACTCCTTACATTGCCAACATACAATCTTTTCGAGGCGCTCATGACAAAGATCCACTTGGTTGCTTTTCCTCCCTTGAAAGTATCAAGGAGATTTCCACTTAGTTTGTGGATAATTTTTCCTTCGGAAACAACGTACTCATAATGTTCTCTCTCTTGCTGGGTTGCATATGGTCAAAAGAAAGAAACAAGGAAAAGGGAAAACAAAGACGGCTCGTCAGTGAATGAACATCAGTAATTTTTCCATAACCAAATGTACGTTCCAAGTACTAAAGCGTTACAGTTTTGTGACTTTTGTCACATACCGGTCCTAGATACTTTATGGATTGTTGTTGGAGTTCAGATCGAGGGCAATCTTTGAGATCAAGCTTCTTACCATCTCCCACATCCAACCTACAGAACCATGACAAAACCACCCTCAGAAGCTGTCCACTCCAAACAACATTTAGAAAAGAAATTAAAGAATCACCAAAACAAAATATCAAAAAGGGGAAACTAGATTCTGATGTCTCAGGAGAAAAATAATGCCCACGCAAAAAGCTTCGCAGATTGACGACCACAAAACCAAGTCCTTTTAGACTTTACCAGTAAAAAAATGGCTGACCAGAGTCCGCCCTACACCACTCTTCATAATACAAATGCAAGTTATGCCCATAACGATGCCTTGGGTCAATCTGCAATAAAATAAGCGAAATTATTCATTACCTGAAAAGAAATAACTTCACTCCATTAAAAGAAAAGGATTTAGTAATTACAGCTTCAATCCAGTGCTGAAAAGCCAATTTTTGAGCTTTAGCGTCTTGAGATAATCCCTTGCCTACCTGCCAAAGCAACAAATAGTCCATATTACTTGGAAACTAATCGTCTTTTTCTACACCAAGTATTCAATCAGGTCACGCAGACAAAAAGAAGCAGAGTACAAACAAAGTCGTTTGATTGAAGAAAATAAGACAAAACTAAACCTGAAGATAATTATTCCAACCTTAGAAGCATTCAAGGTAACACGATTCCAACGGGAAGCCGCACTTTCAGGTTTAAAGAAATTGAAGAAAGAAATCGTGCTATGATTCAATCTCGCGTAGTCTATAGCTTGCCACCTTCCACATAAATCCACAAATTAGTTTCTCAAATGAAAACAAATCATACGAAGTAAAGTTTAGTTCAATGTAGCGGTGTCGGTGAACTTACCAGAGCTCTTCAGCGACAACGGCAGAGTCTGCTAACCTTCGCCGAGTACGATAACTCCGATACACCTTCTGCAACTTCACAGCCGCGGTATCATCCCGACAACTGGAGACCACCCGTTCATCACACGCCATTCCAAAGCCCCCACATTTACCGTCCCCCTTGTCTGGCGACTGTAAAGCATCGTCCTTGGGAGTGTTAACGACGGAAGGCGACTCAGAGGTGAGAGAAAAATCACGGGAAATGTCCATGTTACCGAGAGAGTAAGCGAACGGCGACAAAGCCTGAGTAGTCTCAACCTCCATATTAACGGGTCAAAACAAGACTCTCACGGCTCCAAAAACTCAGAACTTTCTTACCGGAACCGAAGCCAAAAAAAGAAATGGAACAAACCCTTTTCTCGAAATGATTAGTAATTATCGAGAACACTGAGTGAAGAAGCTGAGTTCACAGTTTCTGAAGGGATATTGGGAGCTCCATAATATCTATATATAAAGACTAGGGAGACTGGAGAGTAAACAAAGACAGTTCTATTCCCGGGAAACCTACCTGTCAATTTAGTTTACTTGTTATTTATTTATGATGCCTCTCGTCTTTGCCACGCGCTTGGAACAGAATGCTCTAACCATCTCCGGTATGGTGTCTGCTTATTTGCCCCTCAAATTCTCTGTCCCCACAACCCTGGCCCAACCCTATCTCAGTGCATCCAAACCATCTATTTATGTGGGTCTGTTTATTTGCCCCTCAAATCCTCTGTCCCAACAACCCTGGCCCAACCCTGGCCCAGTGCATCCAAACCATCCATTTATGTGGGACCCATATAAATGGATGGTTTGGATGCACTGAGACAGAGTTGGGCCAGGGTTGTTAGGACAGAAGATCAAGTCCCACTTATTTGGTTACTGAGTTATTTTCCAAGTCGAATGCAAAACCAAGATTAGGAATTAGAAACAACAAATTCTATTCGGTTGGAAATATAATATAGGAATGTAATCGATATAAATGGATGGTGTATTTTTATAGAAACATAAATTTTACTTAGTGCGTTTTAATTCTTTAACATTATCATTTGTTGAATTGAATTCACTTTTGTATATTTTTATTAATTAAACCTAAAATTGATCAATTCAAATTTAATCCATAATTATATAAAAACTCTATTAAAAATAAAATTAAAGACTAATATATATTTTTGGTCAAAATACAATTAGACAAGTTTAAACTTTTTATATTTTTATTTGCTCTCTTAATTTTTCACAATTTTTTTAAATAATTTATTGAATGGTAAAATTTTACAATTTTTTCGTAACTATAATTAGGAATTAAAATTTATAGGTCTAAAAATAGTTAATTAAGAATTAATTATTATGTCAATTTGATGCATTATAAATATTACTAAAGTGAATCTTTGTCACTGCCATATTAAATTATGATGAAGAGGATAGACTATAGACTCATAAAAAATAAATTGTGATACCTCAATTAAAAAATGAGTATGAGGGTATGCTTATTTAGTAGGTACGAGAAGAAAGGAATGTGTATGAAATCAAAAACAATACTTAGTAAAGAGTTATGATTGGATAGGTAATATTATCATTCCTTATTTTAGGGCCTTATTTCATTCCTCCTAATAACCAGAGGAATGAGAATCATTCCTTCGTATATTTGGCGAGCTTTTTGTAGACTTAGACCAATCTTACTTTTTTTTACTCTTTTCACAATATTTTTAACAAACCAACCACTATTAGTGGTAATGGTAATCATTCATTTATTTTAACCAACCATCATAATTATAATGATTATATTTATTCTCATTCTTCACTATATTCATTCTCATTCTCATTTCCATTCCACTCTTTAAACCAAGTGACTCCTAAAATTTCATATTAAAAAGAGGAATAAAGGTAAAGCAGTTATAAACTTATGAAAAGAATTTTTTATTTTAAAACATATCATTGTTTTTAATCTGAATTAAAATTGTTATTGAAACAATCTTAACTTGGGATATTACCAAAATATTCTAAACACATCTTCAGACTGATTTGGCAATTAACTCTATTAAATAACAGCAACACTCAGAACTACTACTTATTTTGATGTTACTTGAGTCATCTAATATTATCTTATTGCAGATACAATTGCACGGGTATGGGGTTTCGTGTTCGAAGATTATATGACTTAAAAATGGGAAACTTTTTCTGCATCACGTGGGAATCTGCAATGTTGAAATGGTCAGATTTGGTTCTTGGACCTTGTGTGAATTATTGCTGGAAAGTTTTTCAGGAAAGCAAAATCCAATAACAATTTCTGATTATTCTGTAATCAAATGGATAACAAATGGTTGAAGTTTGCCCTGAATGGAGAAGACCTAGACTTTTGAAGGAATAAAACCAGAGCTGTACAAAAACAACAGCAACGATACAAATCCTGCCGACGGTCGACAGTAAAATCTAATGATATGTAACTTTACTCTTAGCTAAATTTTTTATGTAAATAAATAATTAGTTTCTTTTCCGTATTGTACTAAATTGTGTTTAATTTTTATGATTTATATTTGTTGTCAATACAATAATAACTTGCTAATATGTATTTAAAAAATATTACTTAAAACTAAATTCAACTAAAATAGATAACTCTTGTTATTTTTAGTGGTTCTTACAAACAATTCTTGACAATTTTAAGCTAGGTCTCACGTCAAATAAAAGGCCAACCATCGAATAATTTAAAAGAAAATGTGAAACTATGGACAATAATTGATAGGGAGTATTAGACTTTGGACATAAACATGCCAAGAATAATCAAATATATTTGAATTCCAAGTAGTAGTAAGATTAGAATAGACTCTTCGTTTCGACATGTAAAAGTAGTGTTCCCGCTGCTCTTCCCCTGATGAACGAGCTAATTGTAATGGACCCATTTCCTGCGTTGGCAACGAGTCAATAAACACATCGTCCATTTGTCAAGATAAAACATAAAGAGAAGAAAAAGACAAGGAATGGACCCATTTTACCTGCAATTGGTACAGATAAATCATAAATGTACATTACTAAAGGGAAAAAGGAGGAAATGGGAATGAGTGTTCCAAAACAAGCCAAGAGAAGTAGACAAAAAAACATTTATTGCAATAATGCACCCGCACTAATAAATGAGTACAGTTTTCTTGCATTTTAAGTTGAGTTTGATCACAACAAATGCCTAAACTTGATGAAAGAGGCTTTCTCGTAAAGCTTGTATTAAAAGTAAATCTCTTCTTAAATTTGTGATAATCTCAACATAAAAGGGTTTCATTTTGATCTTAGACTATATTGATTTTCTTTTTCTTTTTGAAAAGTCTATATTGAATATTGATTGTACCCCCATGAATCATATTACTTTTGTTTCAACCATTTAAAATAAGCATGTGTCTAAGTTTTGAACTAGAATGAAGCTCCATGTTCACATCGTTTTTTCTTAAATTTATTTAAATATTTTATATTTTATATAAATTGATGTCATCAATTATATGATTTGCAATTATTATTTTACTAATAAATGTATTCTAATATTTTTAATTATGTAATTTTATTTATGTTTTTATATAATAGTTCATTATATTATAAAAAATTTATATCAAGATATCGAGTATTATGTTTTTTACAGATAAATTTTAATTTTATAATATTTTAATATTTTTTAATTTATAATAAAAGTTCTAATAAAAACATTTTAAGTCCCACGTTCATATAGATATTCAAATTTAAAATAAAATTAACATATGTTTCAAATTAGAATCTATTACATTTTCATGTATATTTAACAATGAGCATATTTTTTTTTAAATAAAAATGTCCATACTTGAAAATTTGTAATTGTATTACTTCAAACCTATATTTAACTTCTATGTAGCACCCTTTTTGAAAATTTATAAAAAAAAATTAATAATAGTTACCTTTTACATATTTAATAATATGTAAATAAATAAAAATATAAAACTATTAATATAATAAATATTATAATAATACTCTAAAATTTTCTCTCTTTTATCTTACTTTTTCCACATATACAAATTGTATTTATAGATGTAATGGAAGAAATACAAAAATAGAAAATTTACACGTATAATAAAATTTTGATAAACAAAATTCTTTAATTGTAAAATCAGAAGACCTAGTTAAAAATGTTTAATGCACTCAACATTTAAAATACGGAAGAAGATATTTGAAGTTAATTTCAATGTTAAATTTTTTAATTTTATGTTTTAATGATTGTAATAAAAGTTAAATATTTTATAAGTTTAAAATCAATTTTACTTTTTTTACAGTATATATTTGTGGAGAATATTTATAATAACCTTATCGGAAGTATATATTTTTAATAAATAAACTAATTTTCTTATAAATATATAGATAAAACATATTTTATATTATTTTTATAATATATGTTAACTTGTAATAAATTATCATTTCTTTCACCATAACATATTATAGAAGTGTATTTAAAAATAATATTATATTAAAAAAATTATGATCGTTTTGGTATATGTGAATTTATTATCACATCTTATACATATGCATATATAATAATTTTATATAATGTTTTATTTAACTATTTATAATTAATTAAAATACAAAAGTAATTGATGTGTAAATATTTCAAACTAATTAAAACGTACCAATAATGAACCATCTTTGATAATTGCAACTTATACTATATTATAGTTTTCTAATGGCAGCAAGACAAAGGATTTAGGATACAGATGATGAGTAGCCTGAGCAAATTATTCCAGCCATTTGGTCCAATGGGGTTAATATTGAAAATTAAGATTATTTTTTTAAAATAGTCTATTTATAGGTTTTGTATTCAAAGATTGATTCTAAATTATATTAAAAGGTCAAATAAAAGTTTTATTAAATCAACTTTTATGTTTTATCAAATTACAAATTTTATATTTTTAATATTTTTTTTGAATTTTAACTATTTGCATAAATCATTATAAAAATTATATTTTTAATTTGAAAAATTTTATAGATATATCATAATAAAGATTATATTTTTATCATAATATCTCGTATTCAATAAGTAAATCGATAAATTATCTGTATTTTCTATTATTATAATAATAAATTATGATTTGAATTTAAATTATATGCAATAGTAGGATTTTAATTTAAAATAAAATATATATCATCATTTATGATTTTTAATTTTTAATTGAAAATTCTAGTTAAATAGGTCTAACTTAACTCATATATGGATTTAACGACGAATAATTAATTTTTTAATCATACAAATCTATTAAATTATTTTTAAAATAAAATAATAATTTTTTAATTATTCACGAATTCAATAGTATGTAAAAATGGTGATAATGCTTCATACCAACTATTTTAACAATATGAATTCACAAAACTGATTTATATATTATATTTAAAATATATTGAAATTTCATATATTTAATTCTTTTTTAATTTCTAATTATTATTATTAATAGATTTGTTCAAGTTTTAAATTTAGAATATAATTAAATTAAATAGATTATGAAGTACAAACCTATAAATATTTAATTATGAAATTTTTATTTTTATTTCTTTAGTGATATCAAACATATAAAACTAACTCTACACTTTAGTAACCTGAAAATTCTGTCTTAAAAAGAATTTATAGGCCACATCAATATCTTAGTGAATCTTCCATTGACTCTAAATTTTGTCTTTAAAATAATTTATAGGCCATATCAATATTTTAGTGAATATTCCGTTGAATTTAATGGACATCAATGGATATTCTATTGAACCAAGTTTTAAATTTAGTTGAATTTGATGAACATGTTAAACTTTTAATTATAAATATTTTTATTTTAAATTTCACTGTTATTTAATTATGTTCCTTAACATGAACTTTTGGTATGAGGTTTATAGAGTCATAAATCTATTTTATTCTCAATACATGATATTTTGATATAATTATTCTTTATTATATAATGTAAATTATAACATGTTGAGTAACATGACCTATTTTTGGTTTTATAAATGTATAATAATTAAATAATTTTTATATTAATTATAGTTATTGTTTATATATGAAATATGTAAAAAATAATATCGATAGAAATAAAAAGATAGTTATTATTTCAATCTTATATTATTATAATTTGTAGAGACGGAGTTAATTAATAATTATGCTGATAATATATTTTTTATAGTTTTAAAAAATTTAAGAAGTATTTTATAATTTTAAAGAATTACTTGAATTAATATTCAATATTTAACTTTTATCGATACTATATATGCTGTAATATAACTATACATTGATATCGTCCCTATTAAAACGGTGACACCTAATGGCTCCGATAAACCCCACCAATATAATAGCTGCCCCTCTTTTTTCTTTTGCTGTTTTTTTTTTCTCACAAAACCGTAAACGGTAAACTTCTCATTATTTGTCTCTTAACGCCCTTTTCTTTTTCTATTCGTTCTACAATTCAAGTTTAATTTCGTTAAGATTAGATCTACATAATTCTTTATTTTATTTTATTTTATTTCACTTGACTGAAATTACCATTTCATTCTTGACCTATTATTAGTAATAGATTATTTTCTCGTTTTATTGAAAAAATATACAGAATATATACTTCAAGAGTTTATTTATTCTTTGAGTGTGAGAATAAGTAAACTCATCACTCCCTCTATCTTTATCTATTCCAAATAGTTGGGAATAAAATTAAAGACATGTTGGATAAAATTATCTTTAAAGAATTCACATAATTACTTAACTGTAAAAATATAATAATAATAAGAAGAAGAAAAAGAAGAAGAAAGTTAATAATAGTAGTAGTAGTAATAATAACAACAACAATAATAATAGCATAATTAGCGGGGATTAGTGGATATTTTAATTTTTTATTAATTATATCTTTTTCATTATAAATTTATATTTTCAAATCAAATATTGATATTACATTATTATAAAATTATTAAGAATAAATCAAACTAAATAATATCTATTCTATTACATTCCTCGTCTATTTTATTTCTAAAGAATTACAATTTCATTCATTATTCGTTGCAACATGCGAACCAACTTTTGTATCGGTGATGTTCATAACAAAGAAAATATACTCAAACAATTTGAAAAGTAAAAAATTCGCTACGTCGGTTTGTGCTATCGCATTATCATGAGCATATCCTTCAACATTACAAATTTCCTTTAACCAGAATATTAATTTTGGTGTTTTAGTTAATTTATACCGTGTATGTTGATTGAAAACTACGTAATATTCTAATTTCAGATAAACTAATGAAATTTAAGAAACGGATCACCTATAAGAACTAGAATTCTGAACGCACACTCATGGTATGTCATTAATGGATGCCAGATGGACCACTATTCCTGATACCTTCGTTGTTCTTCGTTTGTTTTGCAAGACGCAGAAGTTTTAATCCCAACGCGCTTATGTCGCATGTCAAAACCAAATGGTGCAAAGCACTGGTGTTAAAGTGGGGCAAAATTTTCTCTGTCCTGATGTTTTTGACCCGTTTTATTTCCTGACTAGTCCATGAAATTTATTCTCAAACGATTTGGAGTTTTGAGTTAGTGGAAATTTTAAACCAGAGAAGAAAACTGCGTACTGTCCAAAAAAGAAGACCTGAAATTTGAAAAGGATGTCTGAAGTCTGAAGAATATCAATCGCTCCACTCTCCTCCAAATTCCAATCGCACACCAGGGCTATCTTTTGGATTGTTGCTTTGCTGGAGTGGACGTCAAAACACGAGGTTCGTGGATGGGGACACAAAATACGACCCATGCATGCCATTTAAAGTAAAGTGCTCCTAATCATTCAGTTTTCAGACACAAGAACATAATATCAAATATATACACACTCTTTATTAAGAATAATAGTGTCAATCCTATGTTCCAAATCGTTTTGGTTTGGAAAGAAAGTCATTATCCTTTTTATATAAAAAGAATTGAAAGAAGTGATAATTTAATAAAAGGTCGCTTTCTCATCCAGTCATTGTTTGTCTTTTTTCTGGATATTTATATTAACAGTACGACGATGATAGAGTTTGCTGTCCCCTTATGAAGTGCAAGGATTTGATGTTTCGTTCTCGTCTCCCTACTTTTTTACCATAAACATATGTATTCTCCTTCTCCCTCGTCTTTTTTTATAATTTCTCTCTTCTGATCACTATTTTATTTGAATCACAATTTCTCTTTTTTCAGCCTTATCCCTCACCAACTTGAGATGTTGGTGCTAAGGCTCAGCAAGAGGTGTAAGTGGTCCAAATCGATTTACAAAGGCAATTTTCAACTTGCGAAATCATAGACCAACAAAAGGTCAATGTAATTGCAAGTAGGTGGCTCAGGTCATTGGAGCACGTGAAGTGCACGAAACATCGTGCGATGCCCTCTTTCGATGGTGGCAGGTCTTCGGTTCATTTGTGTCCACGCAGACAGCAGAAGCTGAGTCTGCCAGAAACTTCAAAATTTTTAGTGGAAAATCCTCTCTTCCTCCTTCTGTCGTCTAGTCCTACCCTTTCATGCCCGCTGATTTGCCGGGGATCCAACTCACCCCACCATTTTATGGTGTTTTTAATAAATACGTATACATTTTTTAATCAAACAGGTACAAATAATTAATTCGGTTTGACTTAAATTCAAGATTTATGAATTTGATATAAAACCTAATTGTATTTAAAATTAAAATTCAGGTCTTGATTCGATTCAAATTATTTTTGAACTAAATGAAATTGAATTTTTTGATTAACATTTGAAATTCTTATTAATTTTATAGGCCTAGGTCTTTTGTAAAATTTAGAAGTAGGTGTAATAATAAATTTACTATATTTATATTCCCATACTAGGTTAAAATTTTGAATATCCGTTCTGTAGCAAATGATAATAATAATATCATAAACGGGAAAAAGGTGGATGGTGGTTGTGAAGCAAGGTCTGCTTGTTCTCCTTTGGACCTCGTCAACAGTACACGCTACATATGCCTCCGTTTGGTTGATGACTTAAAAGTCGCTTATTCAATCCAACTAATAAAAAATTAAAAAACTCAAAAAAAGGCGTTTTATCCTATTTTTGTTAATTGGACAACTGTGCCTTCACTAGAATTGAATATATCACCAAAAGTTTGAAAACTCACCTCAAACATTATATTTTGTGAAATGGGTGTCTATCACATGCAGTAAGTAAGCTTTAAAAATACAAAGGGGTACGGGTCTGACAACAAAAACTTTGAATATTTTGTAGCATAAGTAAAAAAACAACAAAATAAGATCTAGGCCTAGTTGTTTAATTATATTATATTCCTCTTGTTCACGTATAAAAGAAGGTATTAGTTCTTGTACTTTGAACTCTCTCATTTTCTATTAGTTTACTAACAAATACCAGAGTATTCAATGTCCTTTATTTCTATAATATATTGGCATATGTTATTTTATATTTTTTAGATGTACAAATAATTAGAAATTATATAATTTAAATAAATTACTTAACAAATAAGAAATTTGTGTGATTAATAAATTTACTTTTTTTTTACTTAATTGTATCATTGAAAATGTAAATTCTTACGAGAATATTCAATAAAATACTAAAATATAATATTTATGTTTTGATAAAAAATTTTAATTCATACTTTCATAACTTATTTTACACACAACCAATTAATACTAAACAGTTAGTTTTACCAAATCATCATCATCACCCAGTCTGAAATCCTGCATTGAAGCGGGGTCTGGGAAGGTCTGATAGTACGCAGCCTTATCCCTACATAGTAGAGAGGCTGTTTCCGGTGGACCCACATGCAAATGAGACAATATACGAATGATGCAAGATATCGAAAAAAACAGAGAATAAAAGAAAATACTAGGAATGGGGAATACCTGACGGGTGAAGGTTATGTAAATAAAATAACGTGTTAAAAGAGTATGTAAATAAAATTAAAATAAATACACAAATAAAGAGAAAC
>JAOTAY010000005.1:39184988-39195160 GCA_025629805.1 Erythroxylum baracoense
GGGAAACAACCCCCGACGTGCCTTCTTTGTTTTGCAGGAATCCTTAAGCCAGAATTCTCGTGTTCAACAGTTGTTTCTATGGATCCAAACGACAACGTATAGCCTCGTCAGAATCCGGCTGAACCAAGTTCTTTATGTTATTTATATTATCACATTATATCGTAACATTTTCAAAATAATCCTTACTATTATGTATGATGTGACTTTTGAGTGCACTGAGTACTATTTTACTAATGATACTAAAAATAACATTAGGCCTTGCATAAAATTTTTGTAAAAAAGTACCGATTAATTCCTTTGACGAATATCGCATCGTTTGGTAGGTTAGGTTTGTAAGCCTTCCCCTGTTCATTTCCATAACTTTCCCGCAGTCTCTTCCCATCATTCCTGTTTACACGTCTTTTAACTGTTAATACTTGTATGTTGATTTTTATATCTAACGTTGTGCAGTATAGTTTCTATCTGAAGATCGGGCCAAGGGCAGAAAACGAAGGTGATTGTTTGCACATTTGTTGGTTGTTTCGAATCAGCCCCTCTGCTGGCAATCTCAGAGAAGTTTGAAAGCACTACTGGATGAACCCTCTCGTAACAAAATTAGAAGTCAAAGTTCTGTACTCTGCCTTTATTCAAAATCTAAAACCAGAAACATGATACGTGTCTATATATGGGTAACTCAATACACAATACAAATCTTCTCAAATCTTGGCGGCAAAGGAAAGACCTTCCTTAGTCAGCACATCCAGGTTCTCAACAGGAGGCTTGGTCCTGGCAACTTTGGCAATAGCCTTATTTTCTTCCGGACTTCCACCCTCCAGAAAAGCTCCAACCACCTTTCCATCTTGGACCCAGTACGTTCCAAACTTCGGTTTTTGTGATGTTGGGCTACTGTCCCCAAATAGCACCGTATCTCCGACATTGTCACCATAGAATTGCCAGGACAGATCAAAGGCTCGTGAATAGAAGTATGGGAGGTAATCATACTCCTCGATAGTTTTGCCGTCCTCGCTTGCCTTGATGGCCTAAACAACAAAAGGAAAAGAGTTATCAACAGGGAACTGTATAGACATAAATAGCAAATAGCAACTAAACTCCCAAAAATCGGGCTGTAATCTTCATCAGGATTATGGAACATGATGTCAGCGCCTCCTAGTTCTACGAAATCAGAATGTCAATCTCTAAGGACGCAAGAGTATCCAAATGCCCTAAGCTTTAATCAGAGAATAAAGTAAATGATGGGTGGCGTACCTTCACAGCCTGCTCAGCTGACTTACGAGCATGATCAACATGTTCAACCCGTCTTATATCATTATACAATTTCATAGGAAATGTAACTACATCTCCGACAGCATACACATCAGGAACACTTGTTCTGAAAAACCCATCAGTCTGCAATAAATAAGTTCCAGTATTAGGTTAAGTAGGGCCTTCAGCGTTCCAATTGATTCTGTGAAATCATAGTGCATTCCGATTGATTCTGTGAAATCATTGTAAACCAATATGCAGGCAAACGAAATAAATGGGACAACAAATTATAAGATGCAAATATGGAGAGCATATCGATCGATTGGAGGGATAATTAATGGGTCTGAAAGACATCAAGAGTTCCACCAACCTTTATTCCACCTTTTTCCTCTGCAACCTGGCCCTTGAATAAAGTTGAAAGTGGTCTTCCACCAACACCAACAACAACAATGTCAGCTTCCAGCACCCTGCCATCCTTCAATTTCACTTCCTTTACCTGAAAGAAGTTGAAGAAAAGAAAAAAGAAACGTTCAGCCCATTTTCATTGCATTGTTAGCCACCATAAAGATTTTTAGTTATTAAGACAGTTAAATTACTCACTTCTCCATTTGAATTAGAAGTAAAACCAACAGCAACTGTTCCCTTAATAATCTTAATTCCCTTATTGGCATAGTAACCCTCATAGAAAGCAGCTATGCCAGACGTGAAAAGACGAGGCACTGAAATAACATTTGGTAATGTTAGGAAACATGAAATCCAAGATGAGCACCAAATCATCCATCAATATACCATTTAACAAACAAAGAAGACAAAAATCAACTTACTACACCATGGCTCAGGATAAACCATAGTAACATCTAAGTTGTTAATTCTCAGAGCTGCACTAAGTTCAAGACCAATGTATCCTCCTCCAACAATCACAGCCTTCCCATTCTTTTTTGCTTTAATTGCTTCTACAAGCTTATCAGCATCATCAATTTCCCTCAAGTACAAGATATTTTTGGCATCAGCTCCTTCCACACCAAAGTCTGTCAACCTTATAACCTGAAACAAAGCAACAAGATAAATACACAATCATGGTGAAAAGGCACAAGATTCATATTCCTCATCGGGAAATCTTTGACATCTAAAACATACCGTGGAACCAGTTGCAATAATCAAAGTATTATACTTGAAGGTTTCTCCAGCTGCACTAATTAGACTTTTGGCAGCAAGATCAGCTTTAACTATTTCTGTTCTAAGGATCAACTCTATCCCTGCAAACATATCAAAGATATTTTGAATAAATGAAGAGAAAAAAGTAGACTAACAAAACAATTGGTGCTTCTTTCTTTCAGTACTTATTCAGTCAAAGTTTACAATGGAGCAAAGTAGAATCACCTTGCTCCTTGTACCACTCAGGAAGTAATCTCTCCCCTCCACTTCCTACACAGACATGGAATCCTGGTAGCCTAGCAGTTCCTGAACAAGAAAGTTTTCAACATGAAAACTAGTTAATATTGTTTGCCATAACAAAACAGATTTTCAATAAACTAAGAATTCAGGTTAAAAGCAATCTCAATTTAGTTAATTCCATATCTGCCCAAAGAATGTGGCCTACCCTCAGGAAAAAGATAAGCCTTGCTGAGAGCAGGACGTTCATAAGGCGCCACCTGCAATAGTAGCAGAGGAAGAAATACACACGTTGAAGCATTACAAAGGAAAAATAGAAACAGCATTATTGAAGTAAGTACAAAGCAGTCTTGTAATTCATTATTCAGCACTGATCAAACTCCTAGAATTTCTTAGAATCTTTTTCAATAATTACCTCTGCATCTTTCAAGTAAATTTATTTTCAAACACAACAATTATTAACAAAAAAAACAAATCCTGAACGTACAAACTCCAAAGAGATTTTGATATTTTTCTCTTATGGATTAAAAAGCATCAATATGATAAGTTTTTGTGCGTGTTTACTTTAACAAACCCAAGGTAGAATGCAGTTATGACAAAACTCATGTCACTATGACTAGAATTAGCAGTGTATTAACACTTGTAGAGCACAAATTCTAAATTCTAGCGAATCTTCTTGTTGTCAAAACAACTGAAATGAAAATAACTCAGTGCAATTCATTATCCAGTACATTTTTAACTTGAGGTAAAAGAGAAGCATACCGCCTCCTTGGATATGATTGCCAGCTCGCCTGGATTAACTCCCAGCTTAGCAAATTCTCGAGCTGCATATCCCTATAATGCAAAGAGGGCATAAGTCAAAAAGGAAAATGGACATCCCACTTAAGAAAGATCCAATAAGAACTCCGAATATTTACTTCTATTTGGTAAAAAGAAAGGAGTTTCATAATCATGCCTACATTTTCCCCTCAGAAGACAAAGAAAACGGCGTGAAAAGAAAATTCACTTAAGAAAAACCAAAAGGACAAAGGACCCCTGAACTCTTACTGAATCTGTTAAGCTGCAGCTTCTCTGAACAATTATGACAGATCCAAAATGACTACTGAAAACAAATTACTAAAGATAATCTGCATAGTTCAACTTTCAATTGCTATCACATTCATCAGATTATAACTTCCGTTGTATGGCTTGGACGATCGAGTTTTAGTCGCCAAATAATCGCGTAATAATTTCCACTCTCAAGTTTCAAGCTGTTAGTAACGGTTTATCGCTAAATCGACAAGTTTGAAAACATCATTTTATTTCCTCCAACAAAGCTTCTCTCTACCAGAACTAAAAGAAGTCTAAACTCTAACGAAAACTTAGTCAACCAAACCACATACGACAAACTACTCCTCCAACCGAAAGTTCAAGAACAATATATAACGATAAGACACAACCATATCCAAAAACAGTTCCAAAGATTCTACAACACTTTTAATGAGGTAAGAACAAAAAGTATTAGATCTGAACCAAGAAATGAAACTCCACGAACTAAACCTCACATCAAGAGATCCAAACAGATAAATTCAAGAAAACAAGAGATTTTCGTCAAAGGGGACTCACTGCGGCGACGCCTCCGCCAACGATAACGTACTTGAAGGTCTTCTCCGCCATCGATTAGACAGTAGTCACTCTGTCTCTCTCTCTAGTCTTTCCTCAAGATAAAGTGATAAACTGTAATGTTCGTCTGGGCACAAAAGCAACAACATCGATGAGGTGGAAGGGTTGTCATTGGTCAGACATTTATAGGGCGGATTAAGCTCGCCTATTGGCTGACTTTTTCCCAAAAACCATCATTACCACGTGGCAGGCCTACGTGCTGTACGTATTTGCTGAGTGTATTCTTGCCACGACAGTGCAAATACGTGATTTGCTAACCTCTTTTTCCTTATCGTAGAATTGAGGTTACGGTGGTATTCTAGGTAACAGCGAATTTGTAGATTTTATAAAATACAGAAAAAAAATTATTATTAAAATCCATTACTAACTATTTGATTGAAGACAACTTGATTTGAAGCATTTAACTTATTAGTAATTTATTTAAAATATAAATTATATAAAAAATAAGTACTGTGTTTTTTATATTTATAAAATTATTTTTCTATCTAAAATAGAAGTTGCAAAATTCACATGTAATGTCTACAACTTAGCCGTGTTTATATTATAAAAGTTAATTACTATATCAATTGAGCATAGGGAAATAATAAGCGTGCAGGTGCAAGTCCTATGAAGTGCTAATGAACCAAGACGGCCTGCTGTAATAGATTCACAAGTTTACATCCAACTTGGACAAAATAAAAGCTGTTGAGACGAGAGGACTGAGGAGTCTCATTGATTGATCACGGGTAAAAATTGCAAGCTTTATAAAGCAGTCTATGTTATTCTTTTCACATTACGGTCAACAGGCTTTGTTCAACGATGATTTGTATACCTCTGCGAGTCCCGGTTAGCTGCCATTTAATAGTGTGATTTGAGAGATTTATTTATTAAATAGATGATGCTCGTGAAACAAAAGAATAATAAGGATACCTGATGTGTTCCCTTGAATTTTACATAGAAGTCGAGGTCCATTCGATCAAAATGTAGCAGTTTTTACTTTCTATTGTTTTTAACTGGTTGGGAGAGGTTGACGTCATTGGTGATGCCAAGGATCATTATCCCTAATCCATTAATTAACAGAAGCAATCAAATATTGGGTCCCAGTCCCACAATTCAAGATTCTAAAATAAGCATCAACATAGTTTAATGAAAACCCAATACCACAGGTCCACAATCAAATCCAGATCCATAGTCGCCTGGATTTGGTCTCCAACAGAGTTTAAACGATTTCCTTGTGCTAGTACTTGTTTGAACTAAAATTTCAATTTAACAAAATAGTTTATATTTTTAAGCTAAATCAAATTGGCAAGATTTAAAATTTTTCTTTACCTTGACCAAAAAAATTAAAAAGGTAATTTTAATTTAAAATAAAATTAATATCACTAGGAATCAAAAATTGAACTATTTTTAAACATTGTACTAAAACCAAGTGTGTTTCTACAGTACAAAAAGATCACTTGTTAAAGAAAAACTTTAATTATACATCAAAATGTTAGAACTATAATATTATTTCAATCGATACACTTTTTGTATCAACATCCTGTTAAAAGTGAAGCAAATACAGCATTAACATATAGGAAAAAATAGTTCATTTGGAATATATTCTTTTCAAAGGTGTAGTCAAAATCTTACAATTGTGAATGGCACTCAGCAACATTAACGAAGATACTAAAGTTAGGCTAGATCTGAAAAAAAATTGAAAGTTTAAGTATTTAATTGTTAATTTTTAAAATTTAGATTATAATTACAAAATTATGTAAAGTTTGAAATTTTTGTAATTAACTGAGTTTTTAAATATAATTAAACTTTATCAACATTCTTTACTCTTAAATACGGATTTTCATGTGTATTCATTTAACATAGTATGTTTTGAAGAGTTATAATCTCAGAAGCAATTTGAAGTCATATATGATAAACTAAGGCTACTTTACAATGTGTTCTAAAGAAATTATAAATTACCTTACGTGGATCTAATCATTTGAGTACCTTTAATTTTATTACCATCAAAATATAAGATAAAACATGTTGTCACTTCTAATCTGTCAAAATTGCTTTCAAAAATTCCAATTGATTCTAACATCAAGCAGGTGGCATTCCACCTATTCTCAACATCAAAGTCACTAGAAGCTTTTATTGTTAATATTTTTATATGAACACATTTCTTGAAATTGTGGTCTAGTAGGAGAAGACCTAACACATCTCACCATATTTTGAATCTTTGCAATTGGCTAATTTTCTTTATTTAAACCATCTTTAACAATGGGATTCTATATATATGAACAACATTTTTTCGTACAAAAATAATTATTTATGACTACATTTGTCTAACCTATTGTCTTTCTTTAAAGATATTTGATTGCTAAGTCATTTGAGCTTATATTGTCAATTATGAGCACATTTTTTTGGGATAATAAACTTAAAAGTGCCTAATTTTTTTGAATATTTTTAATTCGATGTTTAACTTTTAAAAGATTTAAATCTAATGAATAAATTTTTCAAACTCATACAATCTAGATTAAAAAATTATTTCTATTAGTTTCTTGTTGATGTGACTATCGGTGAACACCCGTAAGTCACACTTAATGGACATGTCACATTAGTCAAAAATTAGCAAAGACAATATTTGAACTTAAGTTGTATAAGTTTTCAAAGATTAGTCACAGAATTGACAACTTGGACAAGTTAGACACTAAATTAACAAAAACCTAAAAATTTAGATATTTTAAAACTTGTTATCCTAAAATTAGTTGATATCTTAATCTAGCAGACATAATTCAATAGCTTTACCCATTATCAACCTATTGTAGTTTAGAAAGTAACAAAATTTAATGACTCTCTTATTTATTTCTCATTTAATATTAATATGGAGAACGATCAAACATATGTAATTAAATTTTTAATTAAAAAACCTTGTACTTGTAATAGGACAAACATTTTGCTAATTAAGAAGACCTTTTAAATTTAATTTCCTCCTTATACAAATTTATGACATCTCTAGTATAGTAAATGTAGATTGAACAATAAATTTAAGTCTCAAAATCTTGTAAAAATATCATAACTCTTTTGATTCAATAATGTGAAACGGTAATTCATTTACAATAACTATTTTTATAATTATCGTTCAAGCTTCCTTTGGATTACATTTAACATTTTCGTCACTAAAAGTCATTATGTCTTCTTTTTCTCCTTTAGGTAAACTTTCTAGTTTCTACGGTCGTTTGATTCTTACCCATTCCTTTTAAAGAATGGAAATTTTTTACATTTTCCCTCCCATGCAACCACATAGTACTAATACCATTATTCTTACTATCACATAGCATAAGATTTACCATAATGAGTATAAAAGGACTTCTCAATTTTAATTAATTTGTCATCTTCTCCCTTAATTTTGACTTTCTTTATTGTGAAAGGTTGCTAAACAAATATTTCAATAATATTTTCGAGTTACAAGCCTTTTTGCTTGTTAAGGATAATGAATCTATATCTACTACAGTCATTACTAAGGAAGTTATTAAAGTCTTTTATATTTTTAATTACACAAAGGAAATTTTAAAATATTATATAATAAAGTCTGGTGTAGTTTGGCTTTTGTTAAATATAAAACCAAACCAATGCAAGGGTTTATAACTTACACAAATTCGCTTTTGAAACTCTAACATTTGTATCAAAATACATGTCAAACTAGAACATATCAAAGTGTACAAAAGACCCATAACATTATATATTTGAGTTAAAATTCTTATTGACAGAACCCTTAAT
Organism: Erythroxylum baracoense; assembly: GCA_025629805.1. Lineage (NCBI taxonomy): Eukaryota > Viridiplantae > Streptophyta > Magnoliopsida > Malpighiales > Erythroxylaceae > Erythroxylum > Erythroxylum baracoense. Next base: position 39,193,023 of record JAOTAY010000005.1, read on the forward strand.
CTCATTAAAGTTTCATTAGTTAAATGTCATATTATTGCATACTTGACTTTTTTGTTATTTTCCATGGAACCCACTAGACCGCATAGAGCCATTGTGGCGTTAGTGAGTTTCACAATAAAATACTACCTAATCTAATAATTTTCCCCAAATCTTGGTAGTGTTCTTCTCATTTTAAGACCTAATCAAATCCAACAAAAATCTTGAACTTCTTTGACGTTTTACAATTTGAAATAATTTATACTGAAAGTGATTTATGAGATGAGGCAAATTCTGTATTCAGGAATATGATTAGCTTTTCAAAATTAAAATGGTTAGATATGGTTGCAAATTATAACTCTACTTGTCAACCCAAAATTAATAAACAAAAGACTTGATTAAAGTTATGGCATTACATAAAGTAGCGGAATATGAGTAAATTGATTCTTTGGAGTTAGAGAAGTTAAGAAAGCCAAATAGTAGCTTAGTTATGAATAACAGTGTTGATACGAAGAGAAACACCTTTGAAGCTAAGTTGGAAAAAATTACAAAAGACCTCGGGGAGATCATGGAATGTAATATATTCGAAACGCCTAACAATACTAAAAGTAAATCACTTAAGCAAGTGCACTTATCATTTTTAGTGAGTGCAAGTGTTGATCCCCTAAGGACCATAACTACTAGTAATAAGTAATAACTACTTTTCTATTATCTAATCTAATAAAACGAATGATTGATTTTAAAGTAGCAAAATGACTAAACTAAATAACAAAAAGTAAGTAATGAATTAAATTAATAAAAAAAATAAAACAATTAATAGATAAACAAGATCCAGATGAAGAATCCTTTTAGAACCTTTCCTATGCTTGAATTTATCTTCATTTAATGTTTAAAATTAGTTTCCTGTGACCATTTTATTTCTCAAGACATATAGCCCCTATCTTTGAGTTGATTGGTTGAAAATTCTTTCTAATTAGAACCATCTAAGAATAAATTGATTTGATCTATGAATTCTTTTTATATGATTTCTCATTCCCTATATATGAAATCAAAAATTGAATCAAATGCATTTACATATTTTAATTCAACATAATATAAACTCTTAAATAATTTTCAAGAAAACTTTGGCGTTTTATTAAACAATAAATTCTAAAGTTTATCTTACCTAGTTCTAACCTAATTTAATTAAAGAGAAAGAAAATCAATAATAAAAAATAATAAGATAAAAGATAACATTCTCATATATCTTAAAATCTTATTGTTTTTTATTGAATCTTGATAGGTCTTCTTGCTTTTCTCCAAATTTTCTTCCTTCTTGATCATAGACATTTCAATTCAATGTTGTCTAGTGTATACTTGACCGTCTATCCTCTTGTCCTCAAATCATCCCACCTTTGTTCACCATGTCTCTCTACTTTTTACAAGCCCTTACAATTTCAACAGAGACATGTCAAAATGGTCCCTGTGTTATTTAAAAATTCTCTCTTAAATTTTTCATAATACAGGATTATAACTTGCCTATGTTCTCTATTATTTTTGAATTTTTAGCATATACTGGGTTGTGTTCTCTATTATCTCTAAATTTTTAGATTATATGGTTGTGTTTGAACAATTTAAGACATGTTAATTCATTTTAGTGTTACACATATACGTTTAAGAGGTACATGTTTGTGTTATATACAGATGAGTCTCTTTGCATCTTTTGAGCCTATTTTTATGAACGTGTTTGCTCCAAAGTCAAGGATCTAGTATTTTTTTTATGTATACAACTTGGCATACAATTTTGTACTTATTTGTGTTCGAACTATAATATGAATGTCAAACTATAAAGGCAAAACTAAAGAGCTTAGCAATAAAGGGGTGGGAGGCACAATTAGACAACTAAGAGTGCATAAAAAACAAAGAACAAACAAGAAAATGCATTTGAAGTGGATTTTCATCGATTAAATGTGGACTTCACAAAAGCATAACAAAGCGAAAAAAAAATGTCAGGAAAGAAGGTGAATAGACGAAACTAGAAAGTCGGTGGAAGGGAAGAGAGAGAACAAAAGCTCAAGCAATGTCCTTTCATTCTAAAAGCTTTCGTTTACTTATTTATTTAATTATTTTAATTATGTAAATGTAGTGTAAAATTGTAAATGAGCCCATTTATATTTATATAG
>JAOTAY010000005.1:39206952-39234102 GCA_025629805.1 Erythroxylum baracoense
CTGTTGTTCATCGACACATCTATCGAGAGAGCAACAGATGTGCCGACTGGCTTGCCAAATATGCGGGTCATTTTAATATCGGAGTCACTTACTTTTCCACACCTCCTATAGGGTGCCACATGATCCTTTTAGAGGATTTATCGGGAACCTGTCTTTCCCGCCGTACTGTGTAATTTTGAATCTTTTCCCTTAATTAAAAAAAAAAAAAAAAGTCCTCGATACAACGCAGCGTTGTTTTTAGGAAGAAGTCAAGTAACTTCTGGTAACTAAAACTGGTCGCGTAAGTAGCTAGCGGCGTCCATTCTTTTTCTTTGCTAGTATCTTCAATTTCCTGCACTTTCTTACCACCCAAACAGTACTCTTGGAGTTTCCATTCGTACGTTGCGCAATTTAAGCTTATGGCGTCAAGCATAGACCATGATCTCGTGATTCTCTCTTGCGCAAACTCAAATCCAACCGAACATGGCGAGACTCTTATTTCGATTACGGATATCCAGAGCTGGGATTTGTCGACGATCCTCAAATACAAAAAGCTCAAAATTCAAGCTCATCGAAGCAGGCAAGCCTGTTCATTTCTTATCATCTGCAGGGAATAGTTTCATCATCAATGTTTGTTTCTTAATTTCTTTCGGTTACTCAAACATTTTGATTTGCATTAAGCAGGCTCGTCGAACAATCAACCTACTTTCATGGCCTCCTGAGCGGAAGCTTTAGGTAATATACTTATCGCTTCTTTTTTCCTCTTTTTGATTTTTTCCCTCGATGATGATTCCATATATTTTCTTTTTCCTTAAACCTGTCAAAAATTCTTCTTCTCTCTCTCTCTCTTTTGTTTTTTTTTGGGTTATATAGCTGGGAAACATACATATAGTCATATATGCATATGTTGCTTTAGATGGACGTGATTTATCTTCGTCGCGTTGTAAGTATTTGTTTATAATTTCCATTTTGTCATTTCTATTGACTGTTTTCTTAATCCTGCAGTGAATCAAACCTCGAGTGTGTTTCTCTTCAGTGGAATTTGGAAAATTTTGTCACTCTTTTGAAGTGTGTGTATGGTTGCACGGTGGATATTACCTCTAGCAATTTCCTTTCACTTTTTGAGGTAATACTGTCTCATTTTTGGTGTTTCGGTTATGTCATTGTCCTAACATTTGATGTGTAGAGAATTCCATTACGTGCTTATGTGTAGAGACTTCTTTTGTGAGTGCACTTGCAGGGAGAGGAGAGATTAAACAATTATAATTGGCTTTCTACTGATTAGTAGCATATAATCCTTTCCCTTTAATATCTCATGTTACATTTCCAGACTGCCCTTTATTTTGGAACAGAGAGGCTTATCCAAAGCTGTAAAAACTGGTTCTCTGAGGTATCTTCATTCTCAGCCCCTTCTTTGCTTGAGGTACCATTAGACGATTTGATCAACATTTGGAAATTTGCTGTAGAGCATGGTAAGCTTACATATATGATAGTCAAGTATGATCCAGCTTATCTTTTAAGCTTGATTTTAGCATCGTGGCACTCATTCTAATGGGTATTTGTGTGATATTTTGCAGCAATTGATTCTATTCCAGAATTATGTGTGAGCTATCTTGCAAGAAATTTTGTACGTAATTATCATTTATTATGCTTTTTACAGTCTCCATGTAATACTTCTTGTTCTTTGTCAAAAGGTTTCTCTCTTGCTAAATGATGGTTGTACATGTGATTATTGTTGTCTGATATAATTCTTGTTCTTTCTGCTTTGTTTATCATGGTGATCAACAGCAAACCCCACACATGACAAAGAAATGCATGCATGCTGATGGGAAAAGAGTTTTATGGCTTATAGGTTACTGTATTTTCTATTTCAATTGTGAGGTTGTGTCCTTTTTTTTTTTTTTGAAAAATGAGGCTGTGTTCTTTGGCTACTTCTTCGTGAGTTTTTTCCTCAATTAAATTTCTCCGACTGAATACCTAAGGGGTTTAGCAACATCCTCAAGAGGGCAAAGCTGATTTCATTTATGTCTCAAAATGGCTCAATCGATTTGGAATATACTGTTACACGACGATCCATCTCTTAACATGCTTGCAAGTGTTTTCCCCTCATGATATGCCAACTTGTTTCCAGTAAATTAGTAATGCATGGTCTCTCTTTTTACAGATGTGGGCCCTAACTAGTAAGTTCTTTAAAGATATTCCTTATAACTTGTTGCTGTGCAGCATAAAGGATCCCCAATTGACAGTAACTAGGTTTGTATATATATGTTATCGTGCCTGACTTGGTGCTCAACATTTCTGTCGTTCTTATGTTCTGTTGATTTCTAACAGTGAGACGCATCTTTCGGAGGGACTTTTGTTTTGGATCCATGCTAACACAAAACAATCACAAGATTTGACTGACATTGAGGATGGATTTGGTGACATTCTGAAGCAGGTAGATATTATATTACTAAAATTTGCAGTTTTTGCAAATTTTTGTTTTAGTATGAGATTACAATAACAAAGAATAATATTGATGCAACAATTTTTCCATCAAATAATTTATTTTGGGTGCTATTTCAAAAGAAATTTGATGAACTAGTTTGTTGCTACATATGCATCCTAACATGAAAGAAAAATGAAAAGAGGAAACCACTGGTGACTTTCTCAACTAATGCATTATCTGAATGCCCAAGGGCTTATGGACGAGAGTTTCTAGTTATACCACACATTTTTTAGCCTCCTCTTACTTTGGACAACATATCCTTGTCATATGAAATGACACGATAAAGTGCTCATAACTTTACCTGATGTTTGTGATTCTATTTTATCTGTTTATAGCAGTTCCAAATTTGTTTCAACAACAATTTATTATTGCTTTGAAACAGATTCGAATTAGCCTTTTGCCATTGTGGTTTGCTGCAGGTAGGCTCCAGACCTTTTGCTTGTTGGCACTGATTCAAGTTTTAAACTTTCAAATTCCATCCACCAATAGCAAAAAATGACTAATTATTAGATTGCTAACTAGGGAAGAGAAGGTGCCCCTATTTTTCAGAGCTTGCGGATGAGAGCATTAAGACAATTTTTAGACTGCTAAAGATTCCACCCATGTGCTCAGTTGATGTTTTAGGAACTGGCGATTTGGACCATCTCAAAATTCGGTTGACAGAATATTCTAAGGTACTCTTTCTAATTGCTATGGTTGGACTCAAGGGCTGTCCTGTCACTTTGACTTTCGTGTTGAGTTTATGTCAAGACTGTTTAAAGAACAAAAGCTAGAGGGTTGTTACCTATGCACTGAGTGCTTTTTATTCATGAAATTCCAGAGCTCTATAGAGCAGAACAGAGCTCTTATTGCTTATCCTCATAATGACAATTTTATGTTGGTAATTTTTGTTATCATTTCTTTTAGGGAAAGATATCTGTTGCATTTGTGGAAAGCCAATTCTTCCCATTCTATTCAGTCGATTTTATTTTGGATATTCAGGTTTGACTATTAAAAGAAAAATAATAAAAATTCTCTTGAAACTGTTCTTAGAAATCCATCAAGCTCTTAAGATTTGCAGTTCTGATTACTATTAATATTTGTTATTTTCCTGCCCTAATCCAATTAGAACTGCTCTATTTTCATGTCCCAGATGAGTTTCCCTGATTATGTACATTTTCTATTTGTTGCAGAAAGTAGACCTTTCAGGCTGTCCACAAATGAAACCAGCAATTCTTCTCCTGTCTGCTGCCCCTCCTTCATGTGGAATCAACTTGCAGAAAAGCACAAAGCAGTTGACTAACTCTGGAAACTTTAGCCAGGAACAAAATGGAATCTTGCAGGGATTGCACCCAACCCTGTCTTTTCACTCAGTAGAGGAGGTGAACATCTCTAAGTGTCCAAGGCTACATCTTCAAGCCATCATCGAATGCTTATCAAAGTCATTTCCGTCTTTGAAAAAACTAAAAGCAGCTTACCTTCCGAGCTTCGAAGTGACTATTTTGGAGAGATTGCTGGAGAAGTGCCCTCACTTAAGTGAGATTGACTTAACTGTTGATCTTAGTCCTCCTATAGCTACAGAGGTGTCAGCTGTATCCTGTACTGCAGGTATTATGCAAACACGATCAAAGAAATCCTTTCCTGTTGGCAGTAGCTCACCAGATATGGCGTCTTCTTATTCAGTAGCCTCACTCACAAACATCACAAAGCTCATTTTGGAGGGCCGAACTGATTTATCAGGTGAGACATCTTATATTATTTCTTGTAATATTCTTCTTTTGAACAAATAGATGATTGTATTCACTGTTAAATTCTGGATACACATAAGTGGCCTGTATTTTTGATAATGCCAATATGCCAGAATTGGTAATATAGATACAGAAATTTTGTAGAAGCCTCCTTCTATACAACACAACTGCGTTATAACCGGAAATTCTGCCATAAAGGGAACTTATCCTATCCATAAGTAAGTGGAAATTGTGGAATGCAATAGGACTTAATGGTCCCTTGTTAGCATTTGTATTTTTGTAGTTACATTGTTAGAGATTCCTTCTTTGATTAGGAAATCGTTTGTGCTGTTTTAGATTGATCCACTGGAAATTTAATCTAGGGTTTTTTTTTTTTCCACCACACTTCATCATTTGCTAGATACCTTAACCCCATTGACCATTTTACATTTGTACTAATTTCTCCTTGCAATTTCTGTGCCAGACTCTGATCTTCAGGATATCTCTGCATTCTGTGGTTCACTGCAGTACCTAAATCTTAAGGGATGTACGTCAGTAACGGATGTTGGCATATCAAACTTAGTACTCAGATGTCACAAACTGCATTCACTTATGGTTTGTGATACTTCTTTCGGGGTAAATTCTGTTCGAGCTCTTTGTTCTCCCATAGAAACCTGTGGTTCTTCCATTGTCCATAGTGGAAAAATATATTTACATACTTTGGTTCGGAATCTTCAAATTCTTCACATTGGTGGTTGCAAGGGTAAGTAGTATCTCCTTCCCCTGTTCCTCTGTTTTGATGTAAAGTTGAGATGAAATCAGATCAGTGCTTACTTGTTTTTCAAACACCGGCTAAGGTTACAGAAGGGAGAAAGGAGGTTGAGGTGGGGAGTTTGATTTTCCTACTACTTTGAAATAAACTATGTTGTAGATGGTTGTTGTTTGCTATCTTATGGATTGATTGCAGGACATTTTATAACTGATAAAAGCAAAACAAGGATATTCAACTATTGATATTTTGCCCAAAAATGTTTCTAGGGAAGAGTTTAGATCCATCTTGTTCATGTGTAGATTTATATAACTGACATCTAACCATCACTTAAGGATGCCTATTTAATTTGCAGGTGTTGATCAACAATCTCTATTGGAGCTTATTTCTCAAACAAAAAAATTGAAAAGTCTTTGTCTGAGAAGCACTAACCTTGTTGATGATGCTGTTTATAGCTACTCAGGATCTTCCTTGGAGATGCTTGATATTTCTAACACCAGGGTTAGTCATCAAGTTAAGCTGTTACTTCTAGAAGTGAAAGTATTGTTTATGTTCTGTTATCTTTGACTTCATTGATCCATTATGATGGTCATGGATGTTTTCTTATAGCTAGTTTGATGTAAAAGATATAATAAACTTATTTTCTAATTTGGTTAAGAGAGTCTGGTTTTAAGATTATTTCCTCTTTCCGTTCACTGAGGTTCCTGAAATTGCTAATCGTGTTTTTAAGAGGGGTTCCCATGTATCCACATAGGTCCTAGATCTCATTTTGTTATTGTATCTCTGAGAGTGTGACTAAAGGCAGAGCAAAGTTTGTTTTCCATTGAACATGTCCTGAACTTTTGTTGCATAAAGATGTGCACAACTTTAAATCCTATTGGTATACTGGATTGGGTGGCATTTAAACAGCTTAGTTCACTGAGAGTTACTATTGATGGCCACTGCCTATCTTTTTGACCATGTCACTATACTGTTTAGTGGATAAGCAGCTGGAAAGGCATGTTTATTTTATAGCTTGCTTTATATTGCAGATATCTGGGGCTGCTTTAGCTCACATAATCCATGGAAGTCCTGCTTTGAAATCTTTGAATGTGAGAGGCTGTAAAAACTTGGTTAATTGTGAAAGCAGCTCCAATACTTCTTCCTTGCAGTCTCTGTTTATGTGGTTAGCAGACAACTGCAAATTGGAAGACATTGCACTTGGTTGGGGATTTTCTAGTTTTTCGTTGGGAGCTCTGAGACCTGCAATCACGTCAGTGAGGGCCATTACTGTTGGTTTAGGTGCATCGCTTAATGAAGAAGTACTTGAACTTCTTCCAACTACTTGTCCTCTACTGGAGTCAATTACACTTTGTTTTCAGGTATGCTCTGTTTATATTCTGCTAGAAGGGGTAAGACTTGTTCTGTAACTTCATCAGATTCTCTATGCGTGGAGCTCACTGTGAAGACTTCTCACAGTATTTTACTGTATGAATAAGCATAAAATATTTACCATATCTTCTCAAAGATGTGTTTTTTCTGAAAACTTTTTTCTGATGTGCAAGTTTTAAACCTTTTTAAGTTGAACTCTTTCTTTGAATTCTGCTGCATGTGATGGATGTGAGAATCTATGTTTGATTGTGGAAGTTCATTTTGATTAACACCAATCTTGGGATACTCACTCTGTATCTATATCTTCTTGGAGGGATTGATTGAGCATGAGGCACCTGTCATTTATGATGATGCTGCTTTTTCAATTCTGAATTGACTCAGTTGGGAAATGTATCTTAAATCTGATTGAAATCACTTTGTGATATTCATTTTTGGCTCTTCTTTATGATTTTATATGTTTCCAGGTTATCTCAGATTGTATTGTGATGAACATCATTGCATCCTTGAAACACTTGCATGCTCTGGCTCTCTGCTACTGTCTTGGTGACATATCCATGTCAGGCCTTAGAATGCATATGCCATATCTAAGGACATTGAGGCTCGAGAGGGTAACCCCATGGATGAACAATGATGATTTGCTTACACTTACTCAAAACTTTGAGAATTTGGTTGAGATTTCATTGATAGGGTGCAGGCTTCTTAATCCTGGTCAGTTACTAATTTGAAGCATTAATTTGATTTTAGGCTACTTTCTTAACATGTACTATGTAATGGTTGTCCTCATTTTAGTATTATGATCCAAATTTAGCTTTGTTTGCCCAGCAGCTATGGGTACGTCACACATGCTTCTTTTTATGCATTATATTGGTTCCATTTCATCAGTTATGCTATCAAAGCAAGTCTATTCATGTATTTATATATATCGATTTTCTATCAATTTCTACAGATTCTATTGACATCATTTCAAATGGATGGCCAGGCTTGATTTCCATCCATCTTGAGGTTGGCTAAGTGCCCTTGATTTCGATTTCTCGTTTCCCTCTTATTCATTTGATTTTCTTCTTCCTGAATACAGTAAACGGAAGTGTCTCTCCAAACTCAATGAAATAAAATAGATTGCAAACTTAGTATCAGCTCTTTACAAAATTCTTAACTGTTATTGGCTTATAACTTAGCTTATTTTAGAATGTCTTATGTGTCTTGTACGCTTACTTAGAATCAACCCAAAGACTTGATTGTTCAGAATTTTAACTTAGCTTTTAAAATCATCCTTTCTCTTGTTCATTAGGACTGTGGACAAGTAACAGCAAATGGGATTTCTTCTCTTTTCAACTGCAGAGCACTTGAAAATCTCTTGTTGCGTCACAATGTGAGGCATTTGTTATTGCAATTTTCTGTTCTATCATTTTACATGCATATGTTTATCAATATCAAATGAACATAGATCTTGACATTGCCTGTGTGTTTCATACAACTAGAATGTATCATGATCTCATTTTCTTCATGACAACTTAGTGATGAGACATCTAGGCAGGGTTCTTCATTATATGTTCATAATGATATTATTCTGTTATAATAGGATTTAAAAGAAGTGGTTAAAATACTGTTAGAACAAAATCAATTTGGAAAAAAAACATATTAGATAGATTGTTTGAACAGGTTTTGGAAACTAACAAAAGAAGGCTTGCAATAAATAAGTGAGGCATTGTTAGGGTCTGGATTGTCTGAATTGTATTAGTCATGTTCAGTTGGTTACCAAAAGGTTTAAGAGTGCTACTTGTTCTCCTCCGCATTACTATGTAGGAGGATCTGTTAGTTAACAATGAACATGATCTCTGTACGGTGATAAAGAGAGTTAAAGATTGAGACTATATGCACGGGCATAAGCAGTTAATTAGAAATGATTCCAAACAGTGTTCCAGTTGTGGTTTGTCAATGCTTAAATGTTACATGTATAGGGATCAATTACACGTGGTTGTGTGGATTACTCAGGCTATAATATATAACTTTACCATTTTAAGCTAATTGTTGAAATGGGAGAATAGCAAGGTAAACTTTGAGTATTCGATCAATGTAGTGCAACTGACCCAACTACATACTGTGCAGGGTTCTGGGCTACATAGAAACCTCCTCCGTGATGCTGCTGCAGAGGTTGGTTATTCCAGAACTAAACATGATTATGTGATTCTGTTATCCTAGTTATGCTAAATGGCTAAAATTCAGTGATGCTGTTATGTTTATGACAGCTGCCAATGCTACGACAAGTATCACTTGATTTATGTGATGCTTCTGATGGTGACTTCGACATTCCAGAAGTAAGTTGCACTTTGAAGGCATGGTTTTTTTTTTTTTGCACCTGTTTCAAGCGACTGTTATCCAAAGGATGGGGTTTCTATATTTGCATTATTAACTATTCACGTTACTTAGTTGCTTTTGGCAAATCAATCAGGTACGGAGTTTTTAGGCAGTCCAAGACAAAATGACATATCATATCATTTTAGATATTCCGTAGAGTTTAGTTTGTCATATCCATCTCAAGATCATGGAAGGAGAGTGAGAAGGAGAGGGTTTGTTAGGAAACAGAAAACCAATCAATTATATGCTTCACCTTACACCAAAAGGTAAAACAAAAGAAAAGGAAAAATATTTTTTATTGGCATAAAACGAATGGCGTAAAGAAATAATAGTATGCTTGTACTTATACAGTCGGTTGTTCATCCAAAGCCTCATTTTTCTTTCTTCTCTTCTAAACCAACTTGGGCATTGAATTTCACATCCCATTCTGACAATCAAAACTTGCTCCAGGATGCTGACAGGTGCTCCTTAAGTATTGTTATGATAGCAAGATGCAAGTCGAAGAAAAGTTCAAACACTGGCTTTGCAAAGGGGCATAGAAAGCTGCTGCATAACGGGACTTTAGTGTTGTTGTGGAATAGTAAAAATCTGATTCGAACAGTTGTCAAAGAGCGACTCTAACTCTGAACGATGGGAGAGACTCGCATCAGATTCTTGGGCTTTTTCTGACAGGCTGATTTAATGGTCCAGCTGAACATTCCACAAGTGTAGCAGTACAATCTAAAAAGCTGATTATTCTTCACCTTGAAGGTACAAACGATATCGCCTTCTCATGGGATTGCAGGTTCTTTTCAAGCTCTTTTAGTCTTAAGGCTGTTGTATATACATATTATCTAGTCATTCCTGTTATTATTTTGATTAGTTATTGCATGTTGGCCTTAAGTATCATTATCTGCTAAATAATAGCTGCTCTTATGTGTAATCAGGAACTTATTGGGTTTGTCATCATTCCTGTTATATGGAAAAGTATCATGAACTGTCAACAGCCTAGAAACTGCAATTTTTAACTTGGCATTTATGATCAATCTTCACTAGATGTGGATGAGGGAGTTGATAGAAGCTGATACTCCCTCTCAAAGATTGATTTGCACTCTCCCCCTCGCTCTCTCCGAAGATTGCCTAGTTTTGATACATTCTTGTTAGCAAATTAAAATTTCCTAGAAAATGGATTCTGACATCCAATTACACACTCACAATTTTATTGATTGAGGGAAGAATACAAATTTTACAAATACAAACTCACACTACAAACTCTCACAACCCAAAAATTCATTGTGTGTTAGCTTGTTGAAGCTAACAACCTAAACTTTACGTTGTTAAACTTTACACATGCTCTCACTATTTCCTTTTCTATGTATATCTTTTATCATTTGGCCAATGGCCATATTTATAGGTTTCTAAAGTCAGTCACGAGGTGAAATAGTTGGCAATTTGTAATTGCCAACTAATAAAAAGAATTCAACATCAATTTTACTTGTTAATTTGACCGAGTCAAATACAAAATCAAGTTTACTTTCTACATCTTTTTTTGCTTCAAGAACAATTCAGCCTTAAATGGATTCGTAAAAATGTTAGCAATTTGATCTTCAGACTTACAGTACTCAACCATGATCTCTCTGTCTTATAGCAAATCTCGAATATAGTGATGTTTGATATCGATGTTTTTGTTGCGATCATGAAAGGCTGGATTTTTTGTGAAGGCAATTGTTGATTTATTGTCATAGAAGGTTTTTGTAGAACCAAGTTGTTGATGCTGCAAATTTTCAAGAATTTTTTGTAATCGTACTGCCTGTGTAATGCAATTTGATGCTGCTATGAATTTAGCTTCTATCGTTGAAAGGGCTACTATTTGTTGTTTCTTGGATAACCAAGAAAATGCTCCCGAACCAAGATGGAAAACATAGTTGAGGTGCTTCTTTGTTTCTCAATATCTTCTGCCCAATTGCTATCTATTTATCCTACCAACTACACTGTGTTAGAATTTGAATAAAATATTCCGTCATCAAGTTTTCTTTTAATTTATGTCGAAACTCGTTTAGCGGCTCGCCAATGAGATTGTCGTGGTGCTTCCATAAATCTACTCACAATTCTAACTCTTGTAAACAATATCAGGCCTTGTTGTTGTTAAGTAGCCTAAACTTCCAATAAGTCTTCTAAATTTAATTGCATCAACCAATTCACCATTACCATTTTTCAAAAGCTTCAATCTTTCCTCTACTGGTGTTAAAATTGGTTTGTATTCTTCCATCTTGAACTTTTTCAAAATATCTTGCACATGTTTCTGTTGAGAAATAAATATACCTTTGTCTATTTGCTTTACTTCGATGCCAAGCAAATAAGTCATCAAACCAGGATCTGTCATCTCAAGTTGAGCAATCGTGGCTTTCTTAAATTCTTCCAGTAATTTAGAATTATTATCAGTGAAGATTAAGCCATCTACGTATAAGCAAATAATTGCGATATCTCCATCCCTGTTGGTTTTGATATGCAAAGCATGCTTATACGAACACCTCTAAAATTCATTATTCAGAAAATAGGTATCAATATGAATATACCATGCTCGTGGTGCTTGTTTTAATCCATATGGTGCTTTCTTTAATTTGTAAACTTTATCATCATCTCCTTGTTTCTCATAACTTGATGGTTGCTCAATATGAACCTCTTCTTCAAGTACACTATTTAAGAATGTTGACTTGGCATCCATTGGAAATGTTTTCCAATTCTTTGAGGAGTAATAGAAATGATCATCTGCATGGTATCCAATCTAGCAATTGGGGCAAATACTTCAAAATAATCAATATGAGGCTTTTGTTTGTATCCTTTTGTTGCTAACTTTGCTTTAAAGCGTTCCACTTCTCCATTGGGTCTATACTTTGTCTTATATGCTCACTTAACTCTGATTGATTTCTTTTCTTTTGGGAGAGTAGTTAGATCTCATGTATTGTTCTTCTCAATTGCTTTAATATCTTCATCCATTGCTTTGATCCAACAATCTTTGCTAATTGCTTCCTCATATGTTACTGGATCACAATCTGCAAAGAAGGCAATAACTTCATCATCATTGTCATCATCACCTACTTGATAATCTTTCAAATAGTTGGTGGATGGCGTTTTCGTTGTGAGCGCCTAAGTGAAGGTGAAGTAGCAGGAGATGTCGCTTTAGGATCAACATGAGTTAACTCTTCAAGAACTGGAGGTGAAGATGACCCTCCAGTTTGATTAGTCGTTTCCATACTACTTTGATTAGTCGTTTCCAATTCATTGTTTATGAACACTGGTACTGGCAACGATTTCTTTTCCTTTTTTGACTAACCTTATACTCAAATCTTCTTCAAATGTAACATCTCGACTAATGATCACTTTTTGAATCTTTAAATTATAAAGCTTATAACCTTTTGTTTCCATGTTGTAACCGAGAAATACACACTTTTCTGCCTTGTCATTTAGCTTCTTTCTCAACTCATCAGGCATATGTGAATATGCTATGCAACCAAAACTCTTGGTATGACTAAGATTAGGCTTTCGTCCACTTTACGCTTTTTGTGGAGTTTTATTTCGAACACTTTTAACAGGACACCTATTCAAAATATAGACCACACAAGCCACGACCTCTGCCTAGAAACTTTAGGTAGCTTCTTACAAAATAACGTGCTTCTCACCATATCCATAATAGTTCTATTTTTTTTTTCTGTCACTCAATTTTCTTGAGGAGTGTACTTAGCTGTCAATTGATGATTAATTCCATGTTTTCTTAAGAAATCATCACAAACAATATGTTATGTGCCTCTATCGGTTCTCAAAGTCTTAAAAGAATAACCACTTTGTTTTTCAATATATGCTACAAAATTCTTAAGTACTTCACATGCCTCAGATTTTTTCTTCAAAAAATAAACTCATGTCTTTCTACTATAATCATCAATAAATGTAATAAAGTATTTGTTACCTCCATTTGATGGAACCTCCACATAACATAGATCTGAATGCACGAGCTCTAGTGAACGTCTGGCTCTCCATGCTTGCTTTGTAGGAAATGAATCTCTATGCTTTTTTCTCATTACACGACTCACAAATCTAGTATGGAACTTGAATGGTTGGCAAGTCTAAAACCCACTCTTGGTTTCCAAATTCAAATGCCCAATTCACATATGTTATAGGCAATTATCATTGATAGTTATAGTATTACAGCAAGAAGAATTGTCGTAATTAAGATATGTTGGAAATAGACAGTTGGATGTCATTCTCGTCTTTAGAATCATGCCATTTTTTTTATGTCACTCATGGTGCATCCATCTTTATTGAATTGTAAATCGTATTTCTTGATAGTTGTCCAACGCTTAATAGATTCTAGTAAAGAGTAGGAGCAAAGTACACATAAAAAATGTAATTTAAAGACTCCTTAAATTTTATAGCAATCTTTCCTCATCCCAAAATTGGAATTTGGTAGTTATCGGCAAGCTTTATTGAAGAATGAAATGATTCATTTAATTCGACAAAAACTTCCTTGTTTCCACTTAAGTGATTGATGCAGCTAGAATCTAACAACCATTGGCAGTTGTCTCTGTTACTGGTTTCATGAGCGGTCATCAGCAAGGTCTCCGAGTTATTCTTAGGAACTCCAACTCGATTATCTTTATGCTCTTATCTTTGAGCACGACATTCTTTATTATAGTAACCATATTTTTTATAATTATGGCACTAAATATGTGACTGGCACTCGGATTGATAATGACCAAATTTGTTGCACTTGTAACATTAAATATTGGATTTATCTTGAGGAAATTCACTCTCCCTTGCTCTTAGTTTAGAATTGGTTCTAAAATTTTTACCTCATTTGCCTCTTAAATTTGAACTTCTTTGAGTATGCTCTATTTTGCCAATTGCATGTTCCTTCTCATTTCTCAAATGTACGGGCTTTTAGAACTTGCTCCATTGTGTTTGGTGATTTTTCATTTATACACATTTCACGGGACTCTAATGAGGCTTGCAAATCATTGAGAGTCATGGACTCCAAACCTTTACACTCTTCAATGGCAGTGACAACATAATCAAATTGACTTATCAATGTGTGCATGATCTTCTCCACGATATCTTTCTATGCAATTTCATGACCATTATTTTTCATCTCATTGATCAATTTTTTCATTTGTGAAAAATAATCATGAATACTTTCATCTTTACCTTGCTCCATCAACTTGTATTGTGTTTTCAAACCTTATCGTCTTGTTCGTTTAACTATATATGCTACTTCATATGTTTTGAGCAGAATGTTCCAAGCCTCCTTTGCTATTTTACCATAGAATATTTTTTCAAGAATCAGCAACTCAACAGATTGACAAATTAAAACAAGGCTTTTCATTTAATAAATGATCACGAACCAGTTGTTGCGATTCTTTAGTCATCAATTTTTCTTTTTGTACTAAGCATTTCTCCAAAATTTTACCATAATTGTTGCTTCTCAAATATAACTCCATCAAGCGTTTCTACATTGCAAAATTGTTTTTGCCATCAAACTTGAAAATAGATAATTGCATTCCTTTAACTTCAATTATTGAACTCGAAGCCATCTTGATCTACTTGGTTTTGTATTTGACTTGGTTAAATTAACAAGTAAAATTAATGTCGAACTCTTTTTATTTGTTGACAATTACAAATTATCAACTATTTCACCTTGTGAAAGTTGATATTGACTGACTTTAGAAACCTATAAATATAGTCATTTGGCCATATGATATAAGATATGCGTAAAAAAGGAAATAGTGAGAGTATATGTAAAGTTTGGGTTTTTAATTGTGTAAAGTTTGGGTTTTTAACTTCAACAAGTTAACACATAATGGGTTTTATTTGTATTGTGAGTTTGTATTTGTAAAATTTGTATTCTTTCAATCAATAAAATTGTGTATGTGTAATTGGATAGCAAAATCCACTTTCTATGCAATTTTAATTTGTCAACATCTAGATTCTAATTGCGTATCCTTTTTTAAACAAAAACAAATAGACAAGTGGACTGTATTAGAGGGATTGAGATATATTTCTCCTAAATATATACTTTATTTTTATATATTTGTCATGTATTAATTCTTTTCTTTCTCTATTTTTTTATTTCAACTTAGTTGTATTCTAATTGCTTTATATTTTAACTTTCTATTAGTGGTATCAAAGATCAGTTTAGTACTGTCTAAAAAATGGCAACAAATTTTGAAATAGGAAAGTTTAGCAAGAATAATTTCTCTATATGAAAGATGAAGATAAAGGTAATCTTAACAAAAGAAGATTATTTGGAGGCCATCGGAGAAAGATTAATGGAATCATAAATGATAACAAATGGAAGAAAATGAATAACAAACTATCACAATGTACACTCGGGTCTAATTGATGAAATCTTGTCTAGTTTAGAGGGAAAAAGTTTTGCAAAGGATATTCGAGATATGCTGACAAAATTATAGGAAGCCAAGTCGCTTCATAATAAAATCTTTTTAGAAGGATAACTTTACACTTTGTGAATGTTAGAATCTGCTTTAGATTACATCAACATTCTTAATAGTCTTTTTTTAAAGTTTTCATAGTTAGGCTACAAAATAGATTTAAATGAATGTTCAAATTTTTCTTTAAATTTTACCAGATTCGTATGATCAACTAATCATAAATTTAACTAATAATATTCTCACAGGCTATCTAGTTTTTAAAGATGTTGCTATTTTAGAAGAAGAATTGAGGTGCAAGAATAATGAGGATAGATTATCAAATTCACAACAAGCAGAGGTAATATCCAATACAAGAGAAAGAGCAATAGAACTTAATTCAAGTTGGAGTTCCAAGAGGTCCAAGTCAAGAAACAAAAAGAATATCAATTATTACAATTATGGTAAGAAAGGGGACACCAAGGAGTATAGATTAAGAAGAATATTGAGAAAAATGCAATAGTGCCTCAAGGTAATGTTGCGAATACCTTGAATGAAGGCGAAATCCTTTATAGCGAGGCAACAACAAAATGTAAAAATCATTTTGTTGATGTCTGGCTTTTGGATTCGGGAGTTATTTTGCATATGACCTCTTGAAGAAAATGATCTGACCAATATAAATCATTTAAAAAAGGATTTGTATTTATGGGTGCCTTATAGATTGTTGGCATTAATATCGTTAAACTAAAAATATGGGACGGTACAATTTGCACCATCCAAGAGGTAAGACATATGAAGGGCCTGAAAAAAAGTATAGTGTCTTTAGGACAACTTGATGATATCAAGTGAAAAATCTAAGTTGAAAATGAGATCATAAAAATAGTCAAAGCGCACTTGTAGTGATAAAAACAAAAAAAGTAGTCATTGATTTGTATTTGCTCAAAAGGGGAAACACTCTAAGAAAGAGAAGTATCAATTACATCAGGAAGTATGGCAAAAGAATCAACAATATTGTGGCACCTCAGAGTTGGCCACATGTCAGAATGAGGATTAGAAATTCTTGTAGAACAAAAGCTTCTTTCATAGATCAAAAGTGTATCATTACCCCTTTGTAAGCATTATGCTACTAGTAAGCATCACATATTGAAATTCAATAGTTCCACTACTAAAAGCTACGTTATTCTAGAGTTGATTCATTATGATATTAGCAAGCATCAATTTCATTATTAGGAGGTGCAGGATACTATGTATCTTTCATTGATGATTACTTTAGGTGATGTTGGGTGTATCCAATCAAAAGGAAGACAACATGTTTCTAGTTTTCAAGAATTTCAAAGTGCATGTAGAACTTGAAACTGGGAAAAGAATCAAGTGTCTATGGTTAAATAATGGAGGCGAATACGTTAGCGACGAGTTTGATGCATTTCATAAACAAGAAGGTATCAAGAGGCAGTTCACAGTAGCGTACACCCCACAATAGAATGGAGTAGCAAAGCAAATCAACATAACATTATTGGAAAGAGCAAGAGTAATGTTGAGGACTATAAGTCTATCCAAATCATTTTAGATAGACGCAATAAAAACCTCTTGCTATATGATAAATTAGTCTTTGTCAATAACAATTGGGATGAAGACACTAATAAAGATATGAACCGGTAATCCTACTAATTATTCATTACTCCATATTTCTGGATGTTCTACATATGTGATGTATAATTCCTAATACATGTCAAAATTGAATAAAAAATCTAAGAAGTGCATTTTCTTGAGATACGCTAATGGAATTAAGGGTATCACCTGTGAAATCCCACTACCTATAAGGTAATAATTAGCAGAGATGTCATATTTGCAGAAGATAAGTTACAAGAAAAGGAAGAGAATAACACTTCAGAGGAGAAACTAAAGACTACTACAGTTCAAGTTGAAGAAAGACGAGAACAAGAAGATTCAAATTCTTTAGAAGTTGCATAGAGTATGAAGAATAAGAACAAGCTGAGTTATCATCCCTAGAGTTTCGATGGTCAACTTAGGAAAGGAGAGAACCAGGTTGGCACTTAGAATACATTATGGGAGGTAATATTTAGGGATGGTAAAAAGAGCCCGGTCCGATCGTTTTGTCAAAAATGATGTCGTTTTTGACTGATTTTCTTAAAAAATATATGATGGGTCAGGCCACTGTAGCCCGTCTAACCACGGGCCTCTCAGCTCTTGGTCGAGCCACAGGCCACGTGGACTTGCTCCTGGCTCGGCCCGACCCATTGACTTCTAGCCAGATAGGCCACGAATCTCTCAACTCGTGGTCAGGCCACTGGCCACGGTGGCCTGCTCCTAGCCCACCCTGGCCCGGCCTATCGACATCTCTAATAATATTGCATATTATTTACTAACAGAGGATGGAGAACCATAAACTTTCTATATGGTTGTTTTTCTAGATATCAACGATGCAAGAAGAATTTGAAGCCTTATATAATACACAAGATCTTGTTTTTCTACAATAAGGAAGGAAGGCCATTGATAACAATTTGGTCTATAAGATCAAATGAGATGGCAATGACCAAATGGAACATTATCATGCAAGATTAGTAGCAAAAGGATAAAAAAGTGGGTATTGATTTCAACAAAATATTTTCCCTATTGTTCCATTGACAACTATTTGAGTAGTCTTGGCTATGTGTGCTATATATGATTTACATTTGGAGTAATTAGATGTCAAACTGTATTTCTTTATGAAAAACTTGAAGAAGAAATTTATATGCTCCAACAAGAAGGGTTTAAAGAAAAAGAAAAAGAAAACTTGGTTTGTAAGTTGAACAAATCTCTTTATAGTCTTAAACAAGCATTGAGATGCTAGTATAAGATATTTGATTCCTTCATTATGAGCCTTCGATGCAATAGACTCAATTTAGATCTTTATGCTTATTACAAGAGATTTGGTGATAATTATTTCATTATCTTGTTATATGTTGATGAACCCAACAAAGATCATATTAAAGATTTGAAAGCACGTTTGGCTAGGGAATTTGAAATAAAGGACTTGGGACCAACAAACAAGATTTTAAGGATGCAAATTTAACGAGACAAAAATAATAAGAAAATTTGGCTTTCTCAAACCAATAATTTGAAAAAAATCTTGCAACCTTTCAATATGCAAGATTATAAGACAATTTTTATACATCTTTCTATTAATTTCAAGTTATCTTCAAGTATGAGTCCTAGTAACAAAACAGAAAAGATGGAAATGTCTCGACTACCATATACATCACTAGTGAGTAGCTTAATGTTTGTTATGATCTGTACACGACAAAACATTGTACATGCACTGAGAGTGGTTAGTCGATACATGGCAAATCATAGTAAAAAATATTGGAGTATTGTAAAGAGAATCTTGAGATATATTAAGGGTACTTCAAATAGTGCATTATATTTTGGAGGATCAGACTTTATTATTAGAGGCTATATTGATTCAGATTATGTAGGTGATCTTGACAAAAGCAAGTTTACCCTATGTTATGTTGTAAGCTGGGTTTCAAAATTGTAATCTATCGTGGCTACTTCTAGACGGAGGCAAAATATATTGTAGCTACACAAGCTAGCAAATAAGCAATTTGATTACTAATATTAGTGGAGGAGCTCAAACACAAACAAGAGAAGATTACTCTTTTTGTGATAGAGCAATTTGCACTTGAAAAAATTCATCATTTCATTCAAGGACAAAACATATTCAAGTTTAATATCACTTTATAAAAAAAAAAAGTAGATGTTTAAAAAATTCATACTAAAGATAACCTGACAGATATGCTAACAAAGTTGATTAACATTAATAAATTCATATATTATCGATCTCCTATCAGCCTAGCAGAAATATAAGCAATATGAATAAAAGTAAATGTGCCGTTAAGTGGGAGAAATATCCTTTACTCTTTATTTAAGATTTAAAGATAAACATCAGTTATGCCTTTCATTATTAAAGCTTGATATAGCTATAACACAACTATAATTAGGGAATTATGTAGAAACACAAATTCACCACTTTAATTGTTCTATATTAGGATATTTTCATATGTTTTAAGTATCCTATTCTTTGATACATTCTAGATTCTATTTGTGTATCTTCTTGTAAACAAAATTACTATTAAAGAGATTGAGATAAGGTTTCTCGTAAATATGTTTTTTGTTTTTGGGTTAAATTTGTCTTGTGATAATTCCTCTCTCTCTCTCGCTTTTCTCATTTTAACTTGGTTCTATTTTAAGTGTTTTATATCTCAATATTATATCACTATGCTTGTTATGACGACTTCACCGGGCTTTTAAAGGAATAACGAATAATTGCAGACTCTCTCTTGTTCTTTTATTCCTTTAAGTTTTACTAATTCCTAACCCTAATTCCTTTAAGTTTAACTTGATATAGGTACGCTTTTCGTAGATTTGAAGACAGTTTGGAATTGGACTTTACTATTCCCTCTGGTTGTTTGTTTGTTTGATTTCTATGGAATCCTATATTTTGTTTGTTGACTTTATAGTTTCTAACACGGCATTTAAACAGGCGATCCAGCACTTTGTTAAAGATGATTTTTTTTTTCAATAAATAAGACTAAAGAAGTTAGTGGTGGTAGAGTGGCATCCAATTATTACTTTGATTATTTTTTCTCCAGTTTCCTATGGAAGGTTATTGCATGTATATTCAGATGAACTAAAGTTCTTTTGACATTCTTTAGTGATTTTCTGGTATTATATCTGTAATTCCTAACATCACAATTATTGATTAGAAACCATGTAATATAATGGCCACTAGCAAAAGTCGAAATATCGCAAGGATTTGGCAAATAAGCGCATTTAACTAGTTGAGTTAATTCAATAAGACTACTTTAAAATAAAATACGCTTACCATCCTTTTATATTGAATCATAGATCATTAGTAACATCGTATTGCAATTTGCAAAATAAGAAGAAACAACGTAAAAAGAATGTGTACATTTGTCAAACTGGTTTTTAATTTATATCACCAATTTTCACATACCTACCAATATATAATGACTCATATACGTACAATAGTTTTTCCTTTCATAGTTAATGCAAGAACCTAGTTCTACTCCTATTAAAGTTACTGTAGTCCTGGGAAATTTTAGAGGATGTACCAATGTCTGGTTATGCAATAACTGCACCCTGAAAGGGCCTTTTACCACATCATCATTAACTCCTCCGTATGGTCATGACCAAGTAGGTTAATAGTTAATACTCCATCCTATCCTGCCATCAGACAACAAACGTGACAGCTTGCTTATGTGATGGAGACTTCATTCAATTAGCTTAAATGGTAGCCATGTGAGTCAGCTTTATTTTTATGTACAAGAGCTCTTGCATTTTTAGCCTCCATAACCATTACGCATGTTGTACCATTGAAACACCATAAACTAAATATTGTAGAATAAAGCAATACAATGTCTCAGGACTTGGGCAGTAGTACAAGACATATATATGACATTATTAATCCAAGACAAGACAATACGCCTTCAAAACTCTTGACATTTTCACCGGCTTGGGTCAACCGTTGCCGGCCTTATTAACACTGCCGATCTCTCCCATTTCTAATTCAACATCTCCACTGCGTCAATAAATACATGTCAGCCTCGCAGACTACCGTGTCGCTGCTGCGTATATTGATATCTGTGTAAATTGGAAGAATGGCCCTCTTCTACCACATTAGTCAACTAGTTAGGTAACATGGGTAGGATCAAGGGCCGGCAGTGTCAGTTTCTGCTACTTGCCAATTATTAAACCACGGACAAGACAACGATCATTCGTAGTTAAGAGTTACTTGCACTCAAGTAACTTTGATTAAACAGGAGTTACTTGATAAACAAAGCCTAAGTTGCCAGTTAGCTATGTCCAGTGGACCAGGCGGGTAAAATTTATGAACATCATGTATTTAATAAATAAGACAGAGAAAAATTAAATAGGTAAAAGCTTATGAAATAGGTTAAGCACGGAAGTTCTTATAATAAGAAGAGGTAATTTGTTCCCTACAATCCTATGTTTAGAATTAAAATAACTAATTCGCTAGCTTCATCAATAACGTGGATTTGGCAGCTCTCACTTTCAACTATGTCTTCTTCTTTTCTTTTTTTTCCTTTTTCCTAATAACAAAATGAAATATATTAAGAAGCTATAAAGTAAAAGAAAAATGATAGGAGAGGGATGGGGTCAAGGAACTGGATTCTTCAAAAGAACAAATATGTGTTGGTTTTCTCGTTCATGGGCACGTTTTGTTTGCTTCCAACAGGTACTTGGATGTAAAAGACAAGTGAACAAACACATATTAGATATTAACTCCAATAAGAGTTGGATGGCAAAGATATTTTGTTGGAAAAGATTTGATTACGATATTATAATTGATAATATTTAGTCCTCCATAAATGCGGTGGAGTTCATACATCCTCATCTTCAATTCTTCTTCCATTCTTTCATTAATCTAGTCTCGTACAATTTGTATAGTTACTTTGATGAATTTTGAAGATGATGTGTCATAATCTTTATAGTAGGTCCAATCACACTTTTGAGAAAACGTATACACAATAATGCAAAATGTTGACTCTTCATCATCCCTAATTTCTACCTAAATTTTCAAATTCCAACAGTTTTTCCTTTCAGAAATGGTCCTTAACCAAACTTTTAGGGAAATTATTCCTGAAATTATCTTTAAATAAATGTTTTATTAGATAGTTTTTAGAATAAACCCGTCCAAATAAGTTAGGACTGGGGATTAACGCTTGCCAAACCCCTCTCAGCAATCAGCATATATTAAAGAACAAGGGTCTACAACATACAGAACAAGAAGTTGATGAGTTTGTAGGTAAAATTGAATTAAAGAGTACGTTACAGA
This sequence comes from Erythroxylum baracoense, assembly GCA_025629805.1. NCBI lineage: Eukaryota > Viridiplantae > Streptophyta > Magnoliopsida > Malpighiales > Erythroxylaceae > Erythroxylum > Erythroxylum baracoense. The sequence goes on from JAOTAY010000005.1 coordinate 39,228,899, forward strand.
ATGTTTTGGTGTAATGAAAACCGCCTGCTTACGTTAAAAGATATGTACGTTCCATTATTTCCAATTTGTCTCTGGTTCTTGATGATATCCTTTTCTTTGATTCGATAATATCCAAATTTCTAGCTAATTAATTTGTGCCTTGCACGTCAATGGCTGCATTTACTGTACTAAGAATTGTCGTTATCATGTTAACAAGCAAGTTTCCGATTCATATCTGTTCCATCGAACTTTCGTCAAAGTCATCTCTGCCCATGACGATTTGCATGGCTTTTCTGCATTTTACTCTTTATCTCCCGGAATGATGGCGATAGCTTATATCTATATAGTCACTTTTTAAATATATATTATTTTACCATTTTAAAAATTAAGAGGCAAGTTTAACAAAAAAACAATGAATAACAAAATATCTCTCATAATTCTATTAAATATAAAAATTATTATTTTGATTTATTTAAAAAGTTTATAGCACAAAATATAATAAATTAATTTCAACAAAATTATTACAACTGACTTTTCGTAAAGTTGTCGAATCTTCAAACTGAATAGCATTTCCGCCTCGCAAATAGTTTTAAAAATTTACTTTGAAAGAATCTCAATTATTTGAAAACTACAACTAGAACGTTAACCGAGATTCAAAGAAAACTACAGCACTTGAACAGTAAATTTCTTGCAAGTAGGCTACGAAAGATCAAATCCCGTGATATTTAAGGAATGTTTGGTGTGAAGATATTTATTATATATCTCATTATTTAAATTTTGGCATTTTGATTATTAGATCTTTAAGATAACGCAAGTTTTAAAATTTAAATTAAAGTGAGGTGTAATCAAATAATACTTCTTATTTAAATTGAATTTTTGAATAATGATTCGCATGTGAAAAAAATCTATCTTGAATAGTAGTATGTGTGGATCACACTGTCGTTGGATAATGGCTCAAGTGTGAAAGAAGTCCATCTTGAATAGGTGTATGTGTGGATTACGTCGTTGTGGATGGGAGGATATCGTAAGGTAGCTTCAGATTGGGATAGGAGTGTGCGCGTGACTCCTTGTGTGCGTGACTCCTGGCGTACATGACTCCTTGTGTGCGTAACTCCTGTTGGGTTTCCCAACAACTCCTTCCTTGTGTCATTTTTGTTTGATTGCAGGTGGTGTGCAAGGTAAGCTGTAGGTCTTTTGGTTTGGTGATTAAAAGGAGATTGAAGGACTGATTTGATTATTTATCATGTTAGTATAATTCCCTCTTGGGCAACAACGTTTGTCAACTGATTTTCTTGTGGGTTGCGTATACTTTAATTGGTAAATATGTTATCGATGCAACTGTGGCTTTGTGTTGGCGTTTATATGAATTAACTTGATATCTTCTTTAATTCACCAACGTAGATCGGAACTTAGGAGCTGTTAAATTTTTTGGACTGACTGCGATAATATCATTGATGAACAACTGTCAGATTTATCTTTGAAAGAATTGAAAATATTGAGAAGTTGTTCTTTTTCTAGTTCAAGTGTATTTGTTTTTTGTTCTTAGTTATTTTAATCACTTAATTGTTTGTTTGTTCTTGCGTTAAACATTGTTTGAGAAAATCCTTTGTTGATCTTAGTACAAGATGGTCGTACTATTAGATGTGAAATTTTTTCATAAGTTGTGAGGATGAAGGATAGTGCCAAAGGTTGAGCGGTATAAGCTCAGTAAAGTCTTAGATAAAACTATTGTCATTAGTGAAAGAATTAAGTTGGGTGAGGACCCCATAGACGTAAGTAAAGTGTACTAAACTGCATTACTAAATTTTGATGTTGATTTATATTTGTGCATTCAATTTTTTTATTTTTGATTGTGCTAGAAACGACTGTGGTAAATCGAAGATTTTGCGAAACTACTACACCCCTTCGAATTTTCATTTGGAAACTTGTCTTGAAAAGACTAGCTTACTAATCAAAGTTAGGGCACTACAATAATATAGAATTTTGGCTATGTTTTTTTAACTACGATTTGAAAAATCAGTCGTCAAAAGTGAACATTTAGTGACAGTTTTTGAAATCGTCACCAAATGTTCATTTTTGGTGATGATTTTTAAAAAATGGTAGCCAACAGTGTAACTTTTTACGACGATTTTCAAAATCGTCACTAAAGGGTTAACTTTTAAAGATGGACATTTGGTGGCGATTTTAAAAATCGTCACTAACTTTTGGTGACTATATGGAAATTCGTCATCAAAAGATTAGCAACAAAATTTAAGAGGGAAACGAAAAAAGGGAACAAAAAATCAACTCACTCGTGATTTATGTCGCAAATATCTCAAAAAAATAGAAGACAAATAGAAGATATAAATTTATTATCAATTTTTTAGTTTATTCTACAAAGGGGACATTCACAAAGGTAGGAGATTGTAAAGCAAGTATAATTATTTTTATTAGACTCTTGTGCAAGTATTTGATGAAGTTGTGAAAAATTTTGGGCCAGAAAATATTGTTTAGTTCATCATTGACAATGATTCTGCTTATAAAGCAACTAAAAAAAGATTTGCAAACAAGTGCAATTATTTTATTGGATTCCTTGTATTGCACATTGCATTGACCCGATGTTGGAAAAATAGGAAATGCTAAATATTTTCCTATTATTGATGAGACTGTGCAGAAAGTAAAAAAGGTGACTAAGTTTATCTATAATTGTGCATAAGTCCTGGATTTAATAGGAAAGGAATTCACTAATTGTAAGAATTTGTGTCGTCCTACTATTACAAGATTTGTAACTAATTTCTTGTTACTTTAATGTTTTATTATGATGAAGAAGGAGTTGAGGCAAAATGTTTACAAGTGATAAGTGAGTTACATATCAACATGCTAGGTCTAATGTTGAATTAGAGCTTTCTAAAATTATAATTGAAGATAATGAATTTTGGTGTCAATGTCAATTTGTCATCTGAGTTCGTTGGTGAGAGTACTTCGTTTGGTTAATAGTGATGTGAAGGCAAGAATGGGTTATTTTTATATTGTCATAGAGAGGGTGATAGGAAGCAATCAAGTTCAATATGGAAAACATGTTTTTTTGTATATCCCTTATTTTGTAATCATTAATGAGAGATGAGAAAGACAATTTTATTCTACATTTTTTGCAGTTAGGGTATTTTTGAATCCTAGTGTTTATTTCCGACCAAGTTTTAAAGAAAGCTGGGGTTAATAGGAGAATGTTATTAACTATTACAACAATTGTTACCTATAAGATGATACAAGATCTCTTAATCTCGTAAATGGAGATTTATAAAAATGATTTTGGTGATTTTTTAATCTCATAAGATGATACAAGATCTCTTAAGCTCAATTGTTATTCGTCAAATAGACAAACTTAATCTACCTATATTTTTTTCACTTTTGTTACTTGTTAAAATTTAATGATCACTTTATTTTATTTATAATGCTACTTTTGTTGTCTTATAGTAGCTTGGTAGGACTAATTTGAAAGTGGTGTTCCAGAATTGTAAAAGTTTACAATTTGAATTTTGAGTTAATGTATGAATACAACAGGGTATGAAAGGAATTAGAATGCATTTGAATTCATCTATTATAAGAAAAGGAATAGATTGGAGTACAAAAGATTAAACGATTTAGTCTTTATTTGATACAATTTAAAGTTTTGGGAAAGATATGTTATCATCAATATTAAGTTAGATATAATTTTTAGTAATTTCTTAATAATTTAATTTTATTTATTTACTAGGACTTTTAATAAAACAAATAATTATGTAGATATAATTTTTCTTGACCATATCAATCTTTTGGTGATTTGATTTTTGAGAAACGAAATTTGATAAATGAGAGTGACTTAGAAGATAATCTTAGATAGAAAAGTATTGACATGTCATTTAGTGCAATAAATTTGAATAATGGTGATAATGAGGCTCCTCTTAATGTTGAGAATTGAGATCGATGCGATTTAAGTGTATATTCGATTGAATGAATTTCCATGTTTTCATTTATTCATTTATTTTAATTTTATTTATATTTGATATATATATTAAATTCTATATATGCAATATAAATATAATTGTAAATATTTTTGTTTTATGTTTCACTTCTAATTAGTTGTTTGCTCCACACAAACCCTTGTTGTAAATTGTAATAATTAGAGAGTCATGAATATTTATTATTTATTATTTGAGGTTTTTATATAATAATTATTTATTATATGATGAAATTGTAACCTTTTTTAAAAATTTGTATTGTCCTTAATTTTATATTAGTATGATAATTAAATAATCTTTTTTATATTAATTATGGTTATTACTTATATGTGAAATATGAGAAAGTAATATTAATAAAAATAAATAGATTATTGTTATTTCAAATTTTCATTATTATAATTTTTGAGATATAATTGATATAAAATTATAAATTATACAATACAATAAATTAAAGGACTATTTTATAAATTAAAAATTTTAGAGCATATTTTATAAATTTAAAATTTTACTCAAAATAATACCTAATATTAACCCATATGACGTATGATAACTAAATTTAATGCTAATACCGATATTCATAACTTTGCTATAAATAGCTGCCAAGTTATTCTAGTGACATCTAAAACGTGTCAAGGAGATTGACACTTTGAAATTTGAATTGTCTCGGATGATATTAACAAATAAACGAAAAACATATATAGAGAATATCTGAGATGTTATCTTTATTGAAATTTGGAGCAATGCAATTGGTTGCATGAAGCAACCGATATGAATTCGATAGCAGCAATCCACTTACTAACCGCCACAATTAAATGATATCCCGCGCGTGTCATGTTCTCACCATCCTTGTTGACTAAGACGGAAGTGTGTATGTGACACCAACAAAAGTTTATATGACATTGACCATCCGTAGTTAATGCCGCACGTTGTTACTTTCAAAGCAACTTTCATCGCATTTGTCTCTTACATAGCGTCATTTTCCGTCATGGATTCATTCTTACGTGCTCCAAAGTTCACCCTCCGTAATCTCTATTGCTCTGTTTTAAAGTGTTTTCATCCCTTTATTGTAATCAATAAAAAGAAATTAGAACAGTCTGTTTGATTACTGTCTTCAATATGCAGAGATAGAACGAGACGAAAATTTGGAGACGGAACAGAACAAAAATTGGAAACAGTGAGCTGTTTGGTTGTGATGGACAAAACAGAAATAATTGTCTCCGTCTCAAGAACAGAAATGTGTTTGGTTGC
>JAOTAY010000005.1:39240844-39259723 GCA_025629805.1 Erythroxylum baracoense
ATTGTTTCTTGTGTATTAATTCCGTGTTTTGTGTAGAACTCTGCGAAAAAGTTTAGACGATCTATTCAACCCCCCTTTTAGATCGCTTTCATTAATTACCTGGATACGTTTATTGGATTTATTTTCTTCTTAATAAGGTTGGGGTCAAGTCCAAAGGTAACTTTGGATTGTACCTAACATTTCTTTTTAGCTTTACCTTTAGTCACGGAATATTAATTTGTAGGTTTTTTCTAAAAAAGTGATAAAACATTAAGTCAGCCCAAAACAAAGAAAGCGGAGAAATTTGAAAAGAAAATGAACGAAGTCGAAGCGAGAGCCGAGAAGAGAATCTTTCACGTGACTCGTATCAAAGTGCGCTGCCAGGATCTAAACAAGCACGTTACCGTATCGACTGGCATTTATGCACAAAGATCTTCTCCTTCGATTCAACTGAGCCTAAGAGATTTTTTAATTTCAGTTTCCTGAATGAACAAGCCTAACACGATGTTGATATGTTTTTTTTTTCAATTAACGAGAGAGATTATCTTTTCTTATTAAAAATTTTTAAATTTAATTTAAAAATAGATTGTTATTTTAATTTATAAGAATCTATTAATTTACAAAAATTTATAGATTAATTCATCTTTTAATAATAAAAATTATTAAAATAAATCGAATTGAAAATTAATTTATTTTAGTTTATAAGAATTTATTAATTTATAAAAATTGTTCGATTAATTTAGTTTTTAACAACAATAGTTATAAAAGTAAATTGAATTACAATGTTAAAAATTAAACCGAAAAGTTGAAAAATTTTAAATTTTTATGATTAATTTGATTTTTTAATAAATATATTTTTTTGGGGTTTTTTCATAAGCTCGACAAGTGAACAAATGCATATTTATCCAATTACAGTTAATAATTATCCTTAGAATTCAACCTTATCTTCTAAATCTTTGGTGTAAACTATTTTGTGAAAAGAGTTGGTAAAACTACACAATTTTTAAAACTAGTTTTTGGGAAAAACTCATCTTAATTATTTGAAAATGGATTGGAAATTAACTCATTTTTGGAGAGACTAAATATGTTTATATTTTATTTGAAAATATAAATTAAAACAAACTTAAAAACCACAAGTGAAACCAAAATATATAGTACTTAAATTCCAACTACAAATGGTATAAAAAAAGTCAAAGACACAGCAAACAAGAAAACGTACGTTGGAGATAGATTACAAATAAAAAATGCTTCGACTTCCTCTCAAAAATTTTGTGAGCTTAACAAGAATAAAGTACAACTTAAACTTTTGTCATATTATGATAATTTTATATTTTTGTATAAAATGTCGTTTTAAAGAGAAAAAAACAGCAAACAATCTTCTTTTTAACGCTGTATATTATTTATTTATTCGAATTCTGATAGGAGGAAATTGTATAATTTAATATGTAAGGACCGAGGACCCAGGGCAGGGGCCAGGAGATCGACTTTCTTGCAACTATCGTCCAATAACAATCATTGGCGTAACCATCACTATGCTTCTCCTACGACATTTCGCAATGCCAACCTATTACTTCGGCTCATCAATGCAAACAGATGAGTGCAAATACGTGTTCGTAACTCGCAAGTAAACTGTAAACCCTTAAAGAGAACCTTTACTAACCCCCTCAGAAATTATATTAAATTCAAATGTCAAACATCAAATAAACAAGCCAACCATATAAATTAGATTCCAAAGACAGATCAGTACAACTACAACTTCACCCTTTTCAGATAATCTTCGCACTTATTGAGCTCCATTCATTTTCTCATCTTCTTCTGTTTTACTTTCCGGTCCTCATCAACGTTGTTACCTCGCCGCCTCAGTCCCTAATGTAAATCTCTTCCGCCATCAGTCCTACACTTCTTGGAGAACAGTGCATGTCGTCTCTGGCTGGACACTTTTGTTTATTAATTCAAGCTGCCGGAGAAAGATTTCGGCTGCTTGGGTCGTCGGGGATTTTCATGGTAGTTACGTTTGTGCACATGTATGCGTGTTCGTTTAATTAACTCCTCGTGATTCGATCTGATCGAGATTCTACCCCAACGGCTTGGTGGTAGGCTATAGTAGTTTTGTTATAGTTCGGAAGTGGCAGCCTAGGATTTGGTTACAAGTTTGTCGGGTTCTTTTTCCTTTTTAAGCATAGTCATTTTTAGTTAGTGAAGTCTGCTTCTCCAAGGATTCGGAAAAATCTTAGTTTACTAATATTGTGATACATGACGTGAAGTTACATTAAAACTACGTAAAGAGGAGAAGTGTTTTTATTTCTTGATTGCACCGCATATGGCGGCAGCTTTGGCGGGAGATGACCTGGCGAGATCAGTGAGCAACCGAAGCAGCTTTGCATCGATCAGTCGCCGGAGCTGGACATCTAATAGCTTCCGGGATGTATGGATGGCGCAGCCGGATGTCTTTAACCGGAGTGAGAGGCGGGGCGAGGACGAGGACGAGCTCCGGTGGGCGGCGATTGAGCGGTTACCGACATACGACCGCATGAGGAAAGGGGTGTTAATGAGAGTGTTGGATAATGGAAAAGTTGTACAAAATGAGATTGATGTGAGAAAGCTTGGAACGCAAGACAGAAAGCACTTGATTGAGAGTATATTGAAAGTTGCTGAAGAGGATAATGAGAAGTTTCTTAGGAGAGTAAGAGACAGAACTGATAGGTCAGTTTCAGTAAATGCTTCTTCATTAGCTTTCTATCTTTCTTTCCTGACAAGTTTGCTTAATTTTCTTCATGTTTGTTTCTTGTTCAATTTATTTGATTATGACCTACCAAAGGAAGTCTTCTATGTAGGGTTGGGATTGAGACTCCTAAGATTGAAGTGCGGTATGAGCATCTATCGGTGGAGGGAAAAGTGTACTTTGGGAGCAGAGCTCTTCCTACTCTTCTTAATGCTACTTTAAACACATTTGAGGTCTTTCAATCTTCTTGGTTTTTCTGATGACAAACTTTTATTTTATATATATGTATATATATATTGAGAACTTAAAGATTAGTTATTTAATGAATGAAGTTGAAACTTGGATGTTATCGCAGAATGTTCTCGGCCTGATTCGTCTTGTTCCATCCAAAAAGAGAAAAATCCAAATTCTTCAAGATGTCAGCGGAATTGTCAAACCATCGAGGTATCCTTACTAAATCGTCACAACCACTTCATTCCAACGGTTATTATAGTTAGCAATTTTTTTTTTCATCAAAGTGATTCTTGCAAGCATTCTTGTTTTATGTTCTTTTTTTTTTGGGATCAATTTTGTGCGTATTTCTTGTCTATTAAAATTATATTCATTGTCTGCCAATATGTGATTATTTTTCAGGATGACTTTACTTCTTGGTCCTCCTGGAGCTGGGAAAACAACACTCCTGCAAGCTCTGGCAGGAAAACTCGATCTTAGCTTGAAAGTATATTTTCTGCTTCTTGAAATTTTGTTTGCTGCTGGCCCATTTTGTATACCAGTTAAGCTGACTTAGTAGTTTCTGAATGACATTGTGAACAGGCTACTGGCAGAATCACCTATTGTGGTCATGAATTTACTGAATTTGTTCCTCAGAGGACTTGTGCTTATATTAGCCAACATGACCTTCACTTCGGAGAAATGACAGTCAGAGAGACATTGGACTTCTCTGGACGCTGCTTAGGAGTGGGCTCACGATACGAATTGCTAGCAGAACTCTCGAGACGAGAGAAAGAAGCAGGACTTAAACCAGACCCTGAGATTGATGCATTCATGAAAGCAGCGGCAATGGCAGGCCAACAAACCAATTTGGTTACTGATTATGTCCTCAAGGTTTATTACATGCATTTCAAATAGTATGGTATATCTTGTTTATTTTTCTTAAATACTCTTTTCACACATTAAAGAAGTAAACCTGTAGACTAACTGAAGAGTCTTCAACAGATACTGGGGTTGGATATTTGTGCAGATATTACGGTTGGGAATGAGATGATAAGAGGTATATCTGGAGGACAAAAAAAACGTCTGACTACAGGTATTCTTCTTTGACTAAGGTCAAGCACTTGGCCAAAAGGCTGGTCCTAACCCGAAGTCAACCAGTAAAGTTCAGTTTGACCGGAATGGAAATCATATATGATTTATTTGTCTGGTTTCCATTTTCTTGATGCATAATTAAAATGCTGTCTGAAATGGATGCAGGGGAGATGCTGGTAGGACCAGCAAAGGTTCTTTTAATGGATGAAATATCAACAGGGTTGGACAGTTCAACTACATTTCAGATATGCAAGTTCATGAGGCAAATGGTTCATATTATGGATGTGACAATGATTATTTCTCTTCTACAGCCAGCACCGGAGACATTTGATCTTTTTGATGACATTATCCTACTATCAGAAGGTCAGATTGTTTATCAAGGTCCTCGTGATCATATCCTAGAATTCTTTGAATACATGGGTTTCAAATGCCCGGAAAGAAAAGGAGTGGCTGACTTCCTGCAAGAAGTAACTTCCAAGAAAGACCAAGAACAGTATTGGTACAAGAAGGAAGAACCTTATAGATTTCTTTCAGTTCCCGAATTCGTGCAAGGCTTCGGCTCATTTCATATAGGCCAAGAGCTCGCATCAGATTTGAGCAATCCTTATGATAAATCAAGAACTCATCCGGCTGCATTAGTGACAAGCAAGTATGGGATTTCAAATTGGGAACTTTTCAAGGCATGTTTCTCAAGGGAGTGGTTGCTGATGAAACGAAATTCTTTTGTTTATATATTCAAGACGTCCCAGATAACAATCATGTCAATATTTGCCTTCACCGTGTTTCTAAGGACAGAAATGAAAGTTGGGACAGTGCAAGATGGACAAAAGTTCTTTGGAGCATTGTTTTTCAGTCTAATTAATGTGATGTTTAATGGGATGGCAGAACTTGCAATGACAGTATTCAGTCTACCTGTGTTTTATAAGCAAAGAGACTTCTTGTTTTATCCTCCATGGGCTTATGGATTGCCAATCTGGTTGCTTAGAATACCATTATCGTTTGTGGAATCACTGATATGGATTGTCTTAACTTATTACACTATCGGTTTTGCACCATCTATTAGCAGGTGAATTGAGTTCAAAATTTTCATCTTACTGATGTTGTAGTAGTATCTTCACTCAAACACATCTTCCTTTGCTTCCTCAGGCTTGTCCGACAGTTTGTGGCGTTTTTTGGTATACACCAAATGGCTCTATCCCTTTTTCGTTTCATTGCTGCCGTTGGAAGAACACAAGTTGTCGCAAACACACTTGGAACTTTCGCCTTGCTTATAGTTTTTACTCTTGGAGGATTTGTAATAGCCAAGAGTAAGCAGTTGATTCATTGCCTTCTCTTTTTTTTCTTTTTTTTGGCTACATCAAAGAGCATTGATACATGTTCACATTGGTAGTTACAGAAGAGAATCAGCCTCCACTATTTGTCAATATCTGGTTATAAATTAAGCATCTTCTTGCTCTGCTTCAGATGACATTAAGTCTTGGATGCTATGGGGCTATTATATGTCTCCAATGATGTACGGACAAAATGCCATTGTCATGAATGAATTTCTGGACAAAAGATGGAGTGCAGTAAGTACCCTTTATAGATTGTCTTCAACTCATCTTAATTCTGCTTTGGTTTCTTTGTCCTAACTGTTCTGTAATGCACAGCCTAATCCAGATCCTAGGATTGATGCACCTACTGTTGGAAAAGTCCTGTTGAAATCGAGAGGCTTCTTTACTGATGATTATTGGTTTTGGATTTGTGTTGGAGCACTTTTTGGTTTTTCTCTTCTATTCAACATATTATTCATTGCAGCCTTAACTTACTTGAATCGTAAGTTATTTCACCTCCCGTCTCCTCGTCTTTGGAACAGACGTTGAATGGGATACCTGACATCAAAATTTCCTCTGTTTATATTTGACTTGCAGCTTTTTCCGATTCAAAACTTGTCATTGCCGATGATGATGACAAGAAGAAGAAGCAGAAATCAAGTTCTGCACTATATGGAACAGAAGGTTTAAGCCAATGCCACCACTTCCTTGCATGCAAATTCTAACACCCTTTTCAGCCAACATTAGAACTCTTCATTCATGAATGAAATTGTTTCCTCCTGTATATTACAAACAATTATAGAATCAAACCCATTGTTCATGTGCTTGAAAGTTTAAAGATGTCCGCTGAAATCATCTTCTGAATGTCTTAAAAATTTTGTGAACAATTACAGGGGTTGACATGGAAGTGAGGAATTCCATGGAAAACGCTGGACCAAATAACGAACCAAAAAGAGGCATGGTTTTGCCCTTCCAACCACTTTCACTTGCTTTCAACCATGTCAACTATTACGTGGATATGCCAACCGTAAGTCATCAGGAACTTTGAACTTTAAATTAATAAAAGGACCATATTGAAGAAGATGTGCTTCTTCTAGACATGCTATTGAAATGAGCATCTGGTTTCCCGCAATAGGAAATGAAGAATCGAGGAGTAGAAGAAAATCGCCTTCAACTGCTACGGGACGTTAGTGGCGCTTTTAGACCTGGTATATTGACAGCTCTGGTGGGTGTAAGTGGTGCAGGGAAGACTACGTTAATGGATGTATTGGCTGGAAGGAAAACAGAAGGCTATATTGAAGGAACTATAAGTATATCTGGTTATCCAAAGAAGCAAGAAACATTTGCTCGTGTCAGTGGTTACTGTGAACAGAATGACATTCATTCACCACATGTTACTGTTTATGAATCCATTTTGTTCTCAGCCTGGCTCCGTCTTGTCAAAGATGTTAACACAAAAACTCGAAAGGTGTGTTAGCTTCGTTAGAATTATAACATTAATAAGTTTGTGAAAGTTGCGATATTGTTTCACGTTTTATGCTTTCTACTTCACTTAGCTGCCGCTGCTGCTGGAATTATCCTCTGATGAGCTCCTTGTGGTTTACTATGACACTAAATTTTCTGTTTCCATGTGTTCTGCAGATGTTTGTTGAAGAAGTGATGGAATTGGTTGAACTAAATCCCATTAGAGATGCATTAGTTGGACTTCCAGGATTGAATGGTTTATCAACAGAACAACGGAAGAGGCTAACGATAGCTGTAGAGCTGGTTGCCAACCCTTCAATTATCTTCATGGATGAACCGACTTCGGGACTTGATGCCAGATCTGCTGCCATTGTTATGCGTACCGTAAGAAATACTGTAGATACAGGGAGGACAGTTGTGTGCACAATTCATCAGCCTAGCATAGACATCTTTGAAGCTTTTGATGAGGTCTGTGTTGGCATTTGTATTTGTTTATATCTGTATTCAGTTTGAATCTGTTCAACTTTATATCTTCGCTGTTTCAGCTATTGCTGATGAAAAGAGGTGGTCAAGTAATTTATGCTGGACCTCTTGGACGCCATTCGCACAAGCTTGTAGAATATTTTGAGGTAAACATATCTTTCTTTACTATTTTTGTCTCCAATTCACCAAATACTGATTAGCTATAATTCATCATTAATCTTGAGATCAAGCGACTTGATGTTACTACTACTGATGGAAATTGCATGCAATTGTGTTATTTCAACGCAGGCCATCCCAGGAGTTCCTAAGATCACGGATGGAATCAACCCTGCAACATGGATGCTTGATGTCAGCTCTCCTGCAATGGAGTCCCAGCTAGATGTGGATTTTGCAGAAATTTATGCCAACTCTTCCCTCTATACGTAAAAGTTCTTTACCTTAATTATACATTGAAGAGCTTACTTTTCAGTTCTTGCACTCATTTTCCACATTATACAGGAGGAATCAGGAACTTATCAAGGAACTTAGCACCCCAACACCAGGGTCTAATGATCTATACTTCCCAACCAAGTATTCACAACCTTATATTACACAAATCAAAGCTTGTTTCTGGAAACAGCGTCAGTCCTATTGGAGAAATCCCGAGTATAATGCCATTCGTTTCTTCCTGACCACATTTATCGGGTTTCTTTTTGGTCTGATTTTCTGGAACAAAGGACTGAAGCTGTAAGTCTTCTGATGTTCTCTTATCAAAGTCTATCATCGTAGACAACTTCACTCTAATAAAAATCCCGCACGCAGATCAAAACAACAGGACGTGATGAATATTTTGGGAGCCATGTACTCTGTTATACTTTTCGTTGGTGCAACCAATGCGGCCGCAGTTCAGCCTGTAGTTGCTATTGAAAGAACAGTTTTCTATCGTGAAAAAGCAGCTGGAATGTATTCCTCGCTGGTCTTTGCATTTGCTCAGGTAAATATGGTAGTCATCCCTTGAGAAGTTTCTCCTATCCCTTCTGGATAGGAAGTCATTAAGGACCTGCTAAAGATTTTACATCTTCCATCTAAAGGAAATTCCTGAAAGATCTGTCTCTGATTAATTCAAATTGATTTCAATAATATGAAGAAATTGATAAGACATTGGCATGCACAAGTTCATAGTTCTGAGGAACTGTTTTTATCTTTGAAGGTGGCGATAGAGGCAATTTATGTGGCAGTCCAAACTATCGTTTACGCCCTTCTGCTTTTCTCTATGATGAAATTTGAGTGGAAGCTTGTAAAATTCGTCTGGTTTTACTACATCATATATTCAAGCTTCGTTTACTTCACATTGTATGGGATGATGACCGTGGCCCTGACTCCAGGACATCAAATTGCTGCTATTGTCATGTCCTTTTTCTTTTCCTTATGGAACTTGTTCTCTGGCTTTCTCATTCCCAGGATGGTACGTAACCTTAAATTTCGAATTATTTTTCTCTCATCTTGATAACATTTGGTTGTTGATTGCAGCAAATTCCTGTATGGTGGAGGTGGTACTACTGGGCTAACCCAGTGTCTTGGACAATCTATGGTCTTGTGGCATCTCAAATAGGTGATAAAAGTAGTCCTGTGGTGATACCTGGAGCTGGTACAGTGCCAGTGAATGTGTTCATCAAGGAAACTTTGGGTTTCGATTATGACTTTCTGCCTGCGGTTGCCATCGCCCATATTGGATGGGTTTTGATCTTCTTCTTTGTGTTTGGTTACTGTATCAAGTACCTTAATTTCCAAAGAAGATAAACACAAGTGGAACTTAATATCTGTCCTATACATAAAGAAAAGTTGGGAAAAAGTCAAGTATACGTATAACACCCGTGTTTCATCTTTTTTTAGGCTTTTGGATACCACAGCTAGGATTCTTTGATCGGGTGTCCTAAAGGCAGCCATTAAAAACAGTGGAAAAGCCACAGATTCATTTGTTTTGTTGCTGATAAACAAATTTCAGACTAAACTACAAATATTTGTTGACTTGTAATTTCTTTACACTCTACGAATTACAAACGAGCATCAAAACACTGTTGTTCCATCTCCAGTTCTATGATAATAATATTGTAGCTAAAGAGGCAGTCATTGTAACAACACTTGTGATTTAGGAGTTAGGACAGGACAGGACAGGACCGTGTTGTCTCAAAACGGTTCTTCATTCTATGGCTGGCTTATGGTTTCAGATAATCAGTCCATAAAATGGTTCCACTTTTAAGCTCAAATTAAATTAAAAAAGACATAGTTTTATATTTTTAATTTAAACATAATTATTTTAAAAAAAATTGACGAGTTCATTTCTTGATAAATTTCTTGACTTTTATTGTAAACCTGTTAAAAGTGTTTTTGCTCTTACGAGTTGTAGTATCATTGTTGCTTTGAGCTACTACCTTGATTCTTAATTGACTTTTTGAGTTATGTGTTTGCTTGTTTAGAGGTTGTTATTCTTGTATGATTGAGTTTGCTTCGGAGTAATCTTGGGTAATGAACAAGTCACAGAATGAATTCAGAATCAGAGGTTCCAATTAAAATAGTTTGCTTCGGAGTAATCTTGGGTAATGAACAAGTCACAGAATGAATTCAGAATCAGAGGCTCCAATTAAAATAGGAAAACTACATCCATGCACCTTTAAAATAATAACACAATAAAAACAAACAAACTGAATGCTTCAAATACATGTACAACGCAAACTAAAATGTAAAATCAAATACAACGCAGACTAAAATGTAAAATCAAATACAACGCAGACTAAAATGTAAAATCAAATGCTGACAGCGCTAGTTTCGGAAGTGGAGCGAGGCAACTGGTGTAGAACACTAGTTGGAGACGAGTTGGAAGCGGAAGATCTTAGTGCCTCCGCAAGAGGTCCTCCCATGGAAGCCACTTGGTGGTTACTCCAGGCAGTTCCCCAGTTCAGATGTGGCTGCTCCCTTTCACTGCCTCCGGTGGAACCTGCCTCCTCTCCGTTGCCAGTGGATAGTTTCAGCGACACATCCGACGATGAGTTTCCAGGGATTGAAATTGACAAGCAAGTGGCAGAGTTCATCGGACTAGCGTTACTTCCAGCATTTTCAGGTTCTTGAACGGATCGTGGCCAGTCGTCGAAAAAATGCCTCAAAATGTGGCCATCTGGTTTCTTACCAACCTCATTTTGGGGTCCAAAGAGACCCTTTGTTTCAGTTCTGGAATCTGAGGAACTGTACAAAAAACAGCATATGGTATTTCAGAAAAGATTATTTAACCCAACAAGCAAACATACGAAATGCTGTTGATGAAATTGCATAAACAAAAGAAAAGCATATCCAAAAGCTGTGCTTAATTAGGGTTAGTTCGTGCAGAGCCAGAGTCTCTAAACTAGATTTCAGATATACTCGACAGTCTTTCATGGGTCCTACTCCCGTACCCTGGACTAATTGCCTGGTTGAATTCTAGTACAGAAGCGAAGCTTGTGCTCTATACCAAATTTTACATTTGTGGCTGTACTCATACAAGATTGACTTCAAAGAAAAGCAAAGGAAAGATACTCACCGAACTGACTTAATAATGTAAATTAGGTGAAAGAAGGAAGCTAACTTTTACCTGTGATCAAGGTGGTGAAGAAGGTCAACAGAAGGCGATTTCGCTGAAAAAGAAAAAGTAGTCCCACTAACACCCCCTACGACAGATGGTGCACTAATAGGAGTGGTGGTGGTACTGAAAGCAGCAACACCACATCCACCACCGAGTCCATCGCCGCCGCCCGCGTTGGAAGAGATGGTCGCGGTGTTGGTGGGGATTTCCACAGGCTTTCTTGAACGGTTGCGGCCACGATGCACGTGGCGCTCGCAATATTTCTGGCCGGCCACCACGTCCCTCGAGCACCTCCATTTCTTTCCATCTGTTCTCCGGCACCGTCCTGGCTCTGGATCCATTGCCAGTCTTCCCCAGTAACCTATTTGCCACAATTTCAGTTTTATTTCAAACTCAACTAAGTTATCATAAACACGATTTTTCCTATCATATATGACCTATAACAACTAGTTAAACAGAAAAAATCTGAAATCAATGGTTTTAGACATTCTTTTAGGTGTTTCTTCGACCAAATATTCAAGGCAACTGTACTGTTAAGAAAATATGCAGAATAAAGAATTGATAGTACAAAACGCAAACACAAAAACATGCATTTTAATTATACGAGGTCATGATTTCCAACAAGAGCAAGAACTGACCAACCCAGGGACGCATTTCCCAAAAAAAAATCTTTTCTTTGAGTATAGAAAAAGAAACAATCTTTAAACCTTGCAAAACCTGAACCAATGAACAAACGATAAGGAAATGAGAGTATGAGCACTTACAGGCCGGTTGATAATGAGAGAAATGTTGAAGAGGATGGTGCAAGATATATGAAGCAGAGTGAAGAAGACTCTTCTTAATTGGCTGCAGAAGTTCAGAAGGAATAGCTGCACCAGCCAGCATATATCTGTAGATCAGAGCCTGCAACTCTAGTTCTTGCCACTGAGATAAGCTAAAGTGACTTCCCATTCCTAATAAACAGAAAAACAACAAAGAGCAACATTAAAACCCTAACAAAGAGTGAAAGTGAGTATGAAGCAAGGTGAAGGGAATAAATTAAGGCCGTCAAGAAAGAGACGTTGAGTAGCAGGAAGTATTCATTGTTAGTTTGAGAAAAGAGAAGTGTGCAAGAAAAGGTAAAGACAGAAACCTTTACTTGGAAATCCGATGTTGGTAGCTGTGGTTGTGTCTGCAGATATTGCTGACAGGTTACTGAATTTGCTGTTTGGTTCAGGTGCGAACAAAGGAAGAGCAGAAGATGCTGATTGTGGTTGCTGATGATGTTGTTGTTGGTGGTGGTGTGGTTGATGGCAATCAAGGAGTTTTGGCATCTTTGAAGAAGGATGTTGCTCTGACTGATGCTGGTTTCTCCATTGCTTCTGATGCAAGTCCATAGAGAGAGAGAGAGAGAGAGAGTACTGAGTTTGGTCGCTTACTTGCTTTTGGTTCGGTGGGCCTTTAATAGGCTTTGCTTGGCGTGTTGGGTAATATGTGGAGAGAAAGTTTGCATAAGCTTTTTGCAGGGACTTCTGTAGGTTCTTTTATAACTTTGGCAGATACCCAACAAGAAGTGATCGGTAGAAAGAGAGTGTGTTTATGGCCAGTGGAGAAGCCTTAGGGGCACTCGAGAAAAAGACAAATCAGACAAAGACAGT
Source organism: Erythroxylum baracoense (assembly GCA_025629805.1). Classification (NCBI taxonomy): domain Eukaryota; kingdom Viridiplantae; phylum Streptophyta; class Magnoliopsida; order Malpighiales; family Erythroxylaceae; genus Erythroxylum; species Erythroxylum baracoense. The sequence continues at coordinate 39,253,340 of JAOTAY010000005.1, forward strand.
CGATGGTAAAATTGTATGCGACAAACAAATAATATATATATAACTTACACAGATAGAGATACACACAAAGAGGGAGCTAGGCTATAACCTGCAGTCTATTAGTATGTCTCTCTCTACAATACTTTTCCCTTGGAAATCGCAAGTATCATTTTTACTTTTGAGATGAACAGCTTGCACTATATCATGTGATACAAAGAGAAGTCTGAACATATCCTTTTGCTAACCTTTAACTTTCCATTGACATCTGTAAGTATTTACAGTTTTACACAGAGAATGAGGAGAAACTAAAGCCGACAAAAAATGCAGCCGAGCTCAGAAGGCATTTGTAGTTCATGTCTCAGCCTTTTACACTCTCTTCTCCTTGCCCCGTGAACAAGTGTATGTATGTCTTTAGCATCTAGTTACTGCTACTGTTGTCGCCTGCACATCTTCGAATTTTGCTTTTGTTTAACAGACGTATACGATGACTAACTTTGCTTTAGATTGATCAACAATACTTAAAAGCTCCAAAGTCCTAGCAATTTGATTAATCAAATCGTGTTCTACCAAATAACCTTTGTTTCGTAATCGTATCTAGTAAGTCCTGACATTTAACAGCGAAAATATGACAATTGTCAGCGGTACTAGAAGCTATGCCCAACAGGAACAGAAATGTCCCTGTGAATTCCTTCAATGCAAAATTATTAAGACAAGTACAATAAGACGATAATGACACAAATGTCTTGTTTGCACTATTTGACACAGCACAGAAACACCTAATCGTTTCTAAAGACTAAATAAAACAAATAACCCTTCCTTTTAAGTTTTACCTCAAAGAACAAAATAAATACAATAAAATTATTTATAATTTAAAGATTAATCTCAGCTATTTAGCCCACGAGCCCACTATAATTGTAGAAAGCTTTTAACGGGGAGTGGTCCAAGCCCGAGCCGGAACTAAACTAAAGGTGTGAGCCGTGACGGCTCTGTCAAGCCGAATTATACAAAAGCTTCCTTGACATATTTACCCTTATTAACTTCCAATATTTTTGCCCAAGCTAAGTCTTTTTGTCCCTATTCCAAACTTTTCTCACATGGCTTCCTGCCTCCTATTAGTTTTGTTTGTACTTTCCGAGATATTCTCCAACTTCCTAATAGCTTCGCTTTCACTCTTTCTTTGTTTAACTCTTCAACATTAGCTTCTGGATTGAGTCGTTTTACATGTCTTAACTCAGCTCAAGATGGTCCATTGTCTTCCTAACCTTGTCCCTTCACAGTTCACAGGCTCCGAACCATGATCAAAAGCTGGAAAAGAATAACTGAGGAAAAAGACAATAAGTTTGATTTAATGGCTTTTTTTTCTATATAAAAAGGAAACTTTCGCAACAGATTACAAAATGAGTCGAAGGAAACAGGTCCTGACATATTTTCTAGAAGGATAAAATGACATTAAAGAGTATAAAATCAAGATAAGTGATCCTAATATCAAATTAAATGACATAATTGGCTAGTAACAATGCATTTATTGCTCTCTCAATATATATGTTAATGTGTAACAGTCCAATTTCAGATAAACAATTCATATATACCTTAAATGATGAGATTGAAGACCTTAGATCGATTCAATGTGTTAATGTATAACAGTCCAATTTCAGATAAACAATTCATATATACCTTAAATGATGAGATTGAGGACCTTAGATCGATTCACTGCTAAAGAAAGTATATGACTTATTGACGTAGAGTTCACTTCAACCTCGATTCAGCGGTATCTCATATTTGATTTAATGGCTTTTACGAGCCTTACGCGTCTCTTCTCTTTGAGCTTTCAAGCCTTCTTTTATCTAAAAGTTGCATTCTTTTTCCACTTGCTATAATCATATCAACCATTTTAGAGCACAGATGACTAAGAAGCAGGTCAAAGGATAAGGAAGAGCCCTGACATGAAGAAAGAAAAATATCAACCTGACAGACACTGTCAGGAAAGTGGCTGATGACTAGACAGCAACTGGCTGCTTGGACTTGCATCTTGTTTTCCCTTCTTTTTCGGCATTGTTAGGTACCAAGTTATAATTAATCACGATTCATACAATACAATTTAATGCTTGTGAGGTGACTATGCATTCCCGACTTTTTTTCCCCCCTATTTCAAAATTAAACATTTGAAATACTGTTTGTCAAAAGCTTTAATGCTTCATATTTACAACATAAAATTTTGTACTTCATAAAATAAACACATAAATTCTTTGTTAATTTTTTATCAATATAATTTATTATATGCTACATATTAATTGCATTAAAAATTTTGATTGAAAATTAATATGCAATATGTGTATTATTATTTTAAAATTGTTAAAACGTAAAATAAATCTTTCTTCTCCTTTTTAGTCAGTTCAACTAATTTTATATGTAAAAAAACTAAAAATATGTTAAATCATAAAACATAGTTTTTTTCATCTTTATTCTTTTTCTACCAATAACCTGAATTATTTTAAAGTGTTTTCCGAAATTTTATTAAATTAATATTATATATAACAATAAATTAGGTCAACTTGAATTTAGATATTATAAAATTTGAATTTAAGTTAAATTTTAAAAGAATTTAAATTATTGATTTGAACTAAAAATAAAAACAGGAAATTTTTAAAATTTTCCAAGCTTTTAAATTTTTTAATTTTCAAAATTTGAAAATTTTGAAGTAGACTAAGATCAGATTCGAACCGGCCGGAATGAAATACAAACCATTTAAGACATGTCCAAAAAATATGTGATATGTGCACAAGGATTGTATAACAAACCATGTTGACACAAGTCACCTATCCCAAGAGCCTGTGAACGTGTATGACTAGAAAAGTTGCGGAAACTGTAAGGACCAAAGTTAGTACTTAAAGTTACAGACAAGAGGACGTCATGCTCACGATGTAGTTAGTTGTTTCAAACTCCTCGCAGCGGAAAGTATCGTCTTCGCCGTCACGTGCTTAACCAACTTTTTATTAAATTATATATATACATTTATATAAAATTTATATAAATATTTGTATAAAATTAAGTGGTATATAAAGTATTCCAACTCCTATGCCATCCTCCTCTCCCCTCAAAATTTGTAATAATTAAATGAAATAAAGCAAAATTTGTGGTTAAAGGAAAGTGGCACGGAAATAGAACATGGCAGAGAGGGTGTGAGCATTCTGTTTTCATTAGAATATTTTAATCTTGTGTCACTTAATATTATTCACATATTTGTATACATTCTATATAATTTATAAATAAATTTTAATAAAATAAAATAAAAATTAATTAATCGAAACAGAATATCTAATTCAAACAGACTACACAGACAATCTCGTGCCCTTAGTCGGACACATCAATTATTCCATTTTCTGTAGCATTTATTATTACATATAAAGTACTTATCTAACATCTGCTTCGCCATATATATATATCCGTCCCACCCCACCAATGTTTGTTTTTAAAATAACGTTTTTTAAATAAGTTATTAATTAATAATTTAAAATTAAGGGATATGTTAGATATATGATTGATGAATTTATTTAGTTGAAATTTTTTTGGAACAATTTCGTGTCAGTTGGCACCTCCGACAGGGCAGGTAGAAATTAAATGTCATTGAATGGATAGCCGAACATGTTTAGAACTTAATAATACTATAGGCGTTCTAAGTGGAAACCTTGCGAATTGAACAGAAGATTTGGTCAGGGGAGTCAGAGGAGCACATAACCCACAAGCCAAGAAAAACAATCTTGGATCAAACAGCTCTTACGTACGGATCTCAAGCTGTGGGACCCTACATTGGACGTCCACGTCATCTAACATGTCCTGTATTTTACAGAAGTAACTTAATCTAAACGAGAACCACTTTCTCACACGATGACTGGGAAACATTACGTCACTGACACATTTGTCAGTAAAGTAATTTTTGTTTTAGTTTGGTGTGTCAGAACTCAGAAACCCTTACGCCACATTAATAATAAAAAATATAAATTTTAAATTTTTTGGGTCAGAACAGAAGCGACAGGGCTGCTCAAGTGGGTCCCAGCCTCTTTAACTCATTTTGTCCAGAGAGAGAGAGAGAGAGAACAAAAGAAAGGTTTGCCAACGTAGGATAAAGCAAGGCACGCCGGCACGCGACGCCACTCGCTGCTGCGTCACGTGCCTCCACGTGACTTATTTTCTCGAGGCCACCCCACCCTTCATATTTCCATTTGACATTTTGTTGCTTTCTGTTTAATAGAAAACTTTGGATGCTAGTTTATACACATCTATTTTTTTTTTGGTTCAAGATTGCTAACTTCTGCTCGAGCTAAAAGAAGCTGATGATTTCAATAGTAAATGCATCACTTGATTTTAAAAGTCATTATATCGAGTCCCCTTAAGAAAAGACAAAGTTGGAAAACGTATTCATTTGTGAATAATGTAAAAAGTTTGGAGTTACCCAAAAAAAAAAAAAGGATGTACAAAGTTTGGAAGTAAGCGTACACTAAGTTACAAAGTTTATTGTATATTTGGATGAGTTTATATTAGTAGAATTTTTATCGATAGAAGTTTCGTCAGTAGAGATTTTTTAAAAAGTTCCAAATTTAAGTTTCTAAAAAATTATATTTTAATTTCTAAAAAAGTCATTTCTATTAAAAAAATACTTTAAATTTTACCGACAAACACTCATTTAAAAAAAAAATAATTTTTATGATTAAAAAAATACTTTTTTACTCTACAAAAATTGAACCAAAAAGGCAATTAATATTGCAATTTACTAATTGTTTGCAGATAAAAGGAACAAATATGGAATCACATCTTAGGGAAATGAATGGTCATGTTGGAGCTACAACAACAACAAAAAAATGTACACGTAATAGGCTCGGATTTTAGTTACTGGGCCGCTATAAATCCATCAAGATCCGGTTTGGCACGCCATTCAATAACTAGCTTTAACCTCCAGTTCTTAAACTTGAGTTTTGGGAGAAACGGTGACGAGCATTGATGTCAGACACGGGCCAAGGTATTGAACTGATTCACATTCATCATATAGAATTGAACTTGGATTGACCGAATTGAAAAAAAATGTTTTAAACTGGAAAATTTATTCTTTGGAGTGGTGGCATACATTAATAACTCAGAGATCTGTAAAATACAAGAGTTTAGGCTTGTAAGTTCCCAATTACCCTTACATAATAAAGGAATTACAATTGGACGGTGGTGTCAAAAAATTAGTTATTCAATAACTAATGATAGGATTGTTAATTAGTTAAGAAATAATAATATAAAATTTTAAAAATTTTACCAATAATCGAAAATTTTTAAAATTTAAAAATTAAGTTTATCAACAAACAAAAATGAACTTCATTCAAAACTTAGACTATACTATTAAAAGGAAATAAGAGATATTCCTTTATTAAAACTATGTGAAACCATATATTTATTGTCATAACATCCTATTAATAAACATAAGTGTTGAATTAAAGAATGTTCTAATTAATGTTTTGATGATAAGAAAACATAAATCCTACTAATGAATGTTATGTTAATAAAAAATTATATAAGAACAAAATGAAACCATGCATAATTTAAGAAAATACTTCGTAAAGTTGATAAAAGAAATGATAAAACTTGCAACCTTCAAAGTAAAGCAAGAACAAAAGAAGATGGAGACATGTCACAATATTTTTATATTAATTATAATCTCACTTTATTAGTTTGGTATCTTGAAGGTTCACTATATATAAACATTTCATATCACTACATTGTATTAATCTTTTCAATCATCAAGTTATAAAGCCTTAGTGTTAAAGTAATTTGATAAGAATAGACGGTGAATAACCAAGAAGAAGAACAGAGGTTTAGAGAAGCAAAATCTGGAATTATATATTTTCTATTCCACAGCTCCCAGGCTATTTATAAGCCAAGTGAGTTCACCAACTACTAAGGTTAACAACTAAAAAGGCAACAGGTTGTGGCACAAAATGTGGAAGACGTTACAACCGTTTATTGAAAACAAACTACAACTACGACCTATTCTTGAGGCTGAAGACGCTAAGCTGTTTCTCTCTTATTCCCACGTGCTTGACCCAGTCTCATGGGAAAATAATACATATCAATCCTCCCTCCCTACAGTATCCTTGTCCGCAAGGATAAAAGCAGGGTAGGTTCTCAAAAAACGTCGACGGTTTTCCCAAGTGGCGTCTTCAACGGGTGCACCCTTCCATTTAACCAAAATCTCAGTCTTGGGTCGGTAAAGCCCTGTTTGAACGACACGGGTGTCCAACACGGCTTCAGGTTGAGGAAGGATTTCAGATGTGTCGGAAATGGGAGGCAGGCGGGAGGAGGCAGAAGTGACGGAACCGATGTGCTGCTTTAAAAGACTTACATGAAAGACATCGTGGATTTGAGAAC
>JAOTAY010000005.1:39278085-39300778 GCA_025629805.1 Erythroxylum baracoense
CTTTAATGTATTAAAGAGTATGATGTTAATGTATTATGAGATTTTCGATTAAATGTTGGGTTAGGATATCTGTATTCCGAATATGAATTAGACTCCGAAAATGGGGTCTAACAATTTGTCTATGAAAGAAGTGCTAAAACGTAAAGTTTCAATTGAACATATTGGTACTGATATGATAATAGTGGATCCATTAACTAAAGGATTGCTGCCCAAAACATTTATTGGCCATGTTGATTGGATGTGGGCATTTTAGATAAATCCTTGTTAGCATAGCACTCTGACATGTATATATACATTTAATTGTTTTGCTCGAATTGTATTATCACTTGTGAATTCAATCACAGTCATGTTTTTGCTCATTTCATTGTTATCCACATTATGATGTATACAAGTATTGTTCTGTGTGATAACAATTACAGAATAACCCACTTAATGTTTCATAAATTGAGTTGATTATGTGATACATGGAAGGAATCATGTTGTTGAATAACTTGTGACTGTCATGATCTGATTATCTTAATTCAATTAAGGATGACTTGATTAATTCAATGTATAGTGTGCACTTAACGTTTATTGTTGAATCATTAAGTCGTAAAATAATCATAATGGGAGATCTTGTTAGATTATTTGACCCACGTCATTTATAGTTTTGAGTCTAATGAACAGAGCCCAAGATGGCAGTTATTAGGTGTCTAAGTAGTTGGGCTTACATAGGTCTATAGGCTCTTTTCCCTCTCCCTTTTTTAAACTTAATGATACATTATTATTTTTATTAACAGAAACATCAAAGCAATTTCTAAATCATCACAGAAAAACAAACGTGAAAGGCAGAGAGGGAATAAGGACAAAATAATGGATCAAGGTATGTCAAGTGTTAATCGATCCTGCACTATGTTTACACGCATATCCCTCGGAGAAGGAGAGTAATTGAAACTACAGGTTGCTGAGGAAACCATAGCTGAGGACGAGGAGGAGTTAGCCGACCAGTAGGAGGAACTGGAACAGTAGAACTGGAACTGTAGCAATGAGGTCGACAAATTTGTTTTAAAAGATTTACAATAACTATATAAAAGAAAATGATCCTATGGAAAATTCATATTTGGCAAACCATGGATAAGCAAATCAAACAACTTGAAGCTTTCAAAGGAGTATTAATAGAGTAAATAAGAACAATGCTACAGAAAAAATTTACAAAGAAACATACATTGGCTACATTACACCTAGAGTTTGTGGGGGATGTATAATGCCTAAAGATCCCGACATCACACCACTGACAACTCGGGTTGTTGGTCCATTTGATTTGGTGGCTTTTGATGGAGTGTCATCTTCTAAAACATCCATACAACATGATTATTTAAGTTCCCACAATACACAAACCAATGTTATGAATCTTGTAACAGTAACAATATCATATTTAATTATAGTACAGTACTGTTCTAATATCGATCAATACTAGGTACCATATTAGGTAATTTTTTAAATTTATAAAATAGTTCCTAATTTTTTTAAGATTGCAAAATAGTCCCTCGATATATTGTAATGTATAATTTTTAATTTAACATCAACCATGTCTCTAAAAATCATAATAATAAAATTTTAAAAAATAAAAATCTATTTATGTTTATTAATATTACTTTTCACATATTTTATATATAAATAATTATCACAATTAATATGAAAATCATTTAATTATCATACAAATATAAAATTAAGGACAATACAAAGTATTTAAAATATTACAACTTTATCATATAATAAATAATAATTACATCAAAATTCAAAACATCAAATAAAAAGAATAATAAATATCTGTGACGCTCTAATTTGAATAATAAATATTCGTGACGCTCTAAATATTATAATTTACAAAAAAAGATTTCATGCCAAGAAAATAATCAATTAGAAATGAAACTTGAAACAAAAAAATTTACCATTATATTTATATTGCATATATAGAATTTAATATATACATAAAATATAAATGAAGTTAAAAGAACGGGAAAAATAAAAACCTGAAACTTCATTCAATTGAATACTCGCCCACATCACGTTGACTCAAATTCTTATTTGGTATAAAATTCTCATCATTAAGAGGAGCCTCATCATTACCATCATTCAAATTCATTACATCAAATGAAATGTCAATATTTTCTTATATAAGATTATCTTCCAAGTCATTCTCATTTATTAAACTCGATTCATTAGAAACTCAATCTGCCAAAGATTGATACAATCAAGACAAATTAGATCTATAGATCTACTTGTTCTATTAAGAGTCCTAATAGATAAGTAAAATTAAATTATTAAGAATTACAAATAACAAACATTTCCTAAAGCTTTAAATTGGATCAAACAAAGATTAAGTCATTCAATCTTTTATGCTCCGATCTATTCATTTTCTTGGAATAGATGAATTCAAATGTGCTCTAATTTCTTTCACACTATGTTGGACTCACACTTTGACTTAGAATTTGAATTACAAACCTTAGCAATTATGGAACACCACTTTAGAATTGGTCTCACTAAGCAAATGTAAGACAATAAAAGTAGCATTATAAAAAAATAAAATGATGATTAATTTTCAACAAGTAACAAAAGTAAAAAATATATATACCTGAATTAAGTTTGTCACTTTAACATATAGTAATTAGCATCCGATAATTACCAAAAGCATCCTTATAAATCATCATTTGTCAGCTTAAGAAATCTTGCATCATCGCATGAGTGATGATTATTGTAATAGTTAATAACATTTTCCTATTAACTTCAATGTTTTTTTATAAAACTCAATATAAAGTAAACACTAGGATTCAAAAATGCCAATGCTCCAGCTGTAAACAATGAAGAGTAAACTTGTCTTTCTTATCTCTCACTGAAGACTGCAAGATAAGGTGTGTATAAAGAAGGCCTATTTTTTAAAATTAGGCTTGATTACTTCCTTCAGCCTCCCCATGACATAATAAAAATAACCCATTGATACCTTCTCATCAGTATCAGCCAGACAAGGTACCCTCACTAAAGGTTCACAAACTTAAATGAAAAATTAAAATTGAGACCAAAATTTATTATCTTTAAGTATAATTCTAGAAACCTCCAATCTAGCATTAGACCTAGCATGCTGAGATGCAACTCACTTATCATTTATAAACATTTGTCTCATCTCCTTCTTCATCAGAATAAAACACTAAAGTGATAAGAAATTAGTTACAAATCACATAATTGTAAAACGACATAAATTCCTACCATTAGTGAACTCCTTTCTCATTAAATTCATAACCTATGCATGATTGTAGATAACTTGGTTTCCTCTTTTGCTTTCTACACAGTCTCATCAATAATAAGAATATGCCTAGTATCTCCTATATTTTCTAACATCAGGTTAATGCAATAAGCAGCATAAGGAGTCCAATAGAAATAGTTATACTTACTTTTCATTCTTCTTCTATCTACTTTATATGTAGAATTATTATTTGTAATAAACTGAACAATATTTTCTAGCTTAACTTCATTCAAAACTTTATCAAATATTTGAAATACAGTATCAACATTCCTAACAAGGCCAAATGCATCGATAGACTTTAAAAACATTGTCCCTTTTATAGAACAAACAAAAAAATTAATGACAGGCTCATGTATTTATTTGTCCAACCATCATATATGGTTGAATACCCATAAGTAGTCTAAGTCATTTTTCTTTCATTCAAATAAATTTTTATTTCATAAATAGGGTTGCTAAAAAATTTACCTCTATGGTCATCAATTGAAGGAGCTTTATATCCTGGAATCGAAGAGATAATAGCATCCACTAGAGGTTGATATCAATAAGATTGGGTAGCGCAAATTGTTATACCTTAATCATACCACCATCTAATCATTGTCATGTCCGCATTATGAGCTACTTCTTTAGATTGTAAGGCACTATGGAATAAAGGTTGAGCTTTAGGAGTTGTTTATGGTGCAAAAAGTTAGGCACTTGTCTTCTTCTTTTCCTAAAATCACATGCAACATTTCCTTCTTGTTAGATATGATTACTAACACCTTTAACATCTTCACTATCATCCTAAACACCAACAAAAGAACTTCCACTACTAATTTTGTAGTTCAAGCTTTACCTTACATATTTCTTATGTTGATACTCTTCAAGCAAAGTCTTCATTTGTCATTCCCAAACTAAATACTTATTTAATCTGGTGATTCCTCCACCTTTCATATTCTTATTACAATGCAAAAAAAAAATGGTTCTTCATTCCAGGAACCAATCTAGTATGAGCTTAAGCTGGATCTTCGAATCTTCTTATATTTGAAGCAACCGCATTATTAGGTGTACTTGAACTTTCCTCCATTTATCTATAAAAATAAATGAAAAAATATATTAAAATTAACTTAATAACTTCATATGAAAATCAAGTTGTGTATAATAACAGGAAGAAATAGAGCAATAATGGTTTCTCAATAATCATATGATATATACATGCAAATGACCGTCATAAACTTATATAAATGATTCCTTAAGAAAATTTGAAGATTAATCACATTATATCCAAAAATTCTTATGTTTTTTAACCTAAACTTCAAATATATACATCGATTGATACATTTTCATAACTATAATCCATTATGTGTGATTACATAATTTAAGCATAAAGTCACATCATACAACTATAACCCATTTTGTATAATTACATAATTCTATTATAAAGTCACAACTATAACCATCTTGTATGATTACATAATTCAACCATAACTCGCAACTATAACTAATTTTTTATGATTATATAATTTAATCATAAACTCATAAGTTATATCTATAACTTAATTTATGTATTCACATAATTCAACCATAAAGTCATAAATATAACTTATTTTGTGTGATTATATGATTCAAACATAAACTCACATCTATAACCTATTTTATATGATTAGATAAATTTGTAACTATAACTCATTTTGTATGATTACATAAGTTAACTATAAACTCATAATTGTAACTCATTTTTTTTTATTATATCTAACTATTATAAAATCACATCTTTGACTTAATTAGTGTAATCACATAATTCAACCTAAATTAACTAACCCAATTTTAATATTACAAAATTCAATTTATAATATATAACCTAATTTATAATAAAGACTAACATTTAATTTAACATTTCTCAAATTTCAAACAACAACACAAACTTCAATTTTATATTGAATGATTGATCCCCAATTTTTAGAATTTAAACAACACAAATGGCAAAACACATTCAAATTCCAAATATTGTAATTCTATATAAAATCCTCAATCTCATTCTTTAATTTCTAAAATTTAGACAAAACAATCTATCCATTTCAGTATCCAGCTATCCTCAATTTCCAAAATGCAAGGTTTAAACTCACAGATAGAAGTCACTCATATACACAACAATTGCTTAAGTAACTCAACACTTAACAACCAACACAACACAAATCAACTAGTCAATGCTCAAGTGCATTGCACACATTTCAATTGTTGGCTAATTTACATTTTTCAACCTTAAGACTTCAAGTTTGCAGCTTTAATCGGTGTCGATAAGGCTTGACTGGATAGTGTTGGTGACTCAATGAGGTAAGTTCAACGACTGAGGAGTGCTTGTAATGGAGGATGAGAGGAGTGGTTGGCTGTTTTCTTGACTACAAGAGAGTGAGGCCGAGGTGATTGTGGTAGAGGCGAGACTACAAGAGAGGGGGAGGTGACTACACAGGTAAGAGAGGGTAAGGCGAGGCAACTACAAGAGAGAGGGTGAGGTGAGGTAACTAGCGAGGAGACTACGACTATGACGTGAGTAAGAGGCTGAGAGTGAGAGGTAAGATGAGAGGCTAAGAGTGCAGAGACACAGGAGGGTAGGGAGGGGGTCATGTAGGTTTAGGGTTAATTTTTAAAAAATTACATTTTAGTCCAAAATATTTAAAAAAATTGCAATTTAGTTACCAAATCACGGTACGAAGTTACTTGATACATACCATTTTCTAGTTGATACCATAGGTACTGGTCAATACCACCCAATATGGTACAGTATTCGTAACCCTAACATAAACTCACAAAAGGTAATGTTATAGAAGAAATGATATAACTTTTCACTTCCTTATTTCATTCAAGACAAAAAAAAAAGGTTAAACATGAAATTAATTTGATTAGGTAATTTAGATTGATATAAATAAAGAAACCCATTTGTTAATGCTGGGATTGGGCACTAAGACAATAAACATGAGATAGAAGTCAAAGACACATAAGCTAGACTAAATCTAGAGAAACTTGCTTGTGTTCTTATAATAACAAAATGAAACTGGGATAATTAGGAAAAATTAAACAACATCAAAGTCACCAACCATCATCTCTATAGTGAGCAACTAAAACGTCAACTGGGATTCCATGCATTCCATATATTTCAAAGCTAGTGGGTTACCTTCCAAACTTGGCACTGGGAACCTTAAATCAAATAGATCATCATCGGCAAACCTAAAGCATAAAAACATTAATATTATTAATTGGCAATGTTTAGAAAAAAATGTTAAGGGTTAAGATTATAGGGAAATGCGCTTAGTTACGACCTCTTTATGGACTTGGAGGACGTGGATTGCTATGCCACCGGTAGTAGATAGCTTATTGTGAAACACATGGCATTCGAAATGCTTAGCTTTCTGGTGTTGCACTGGAATCTTCCGCTTTCACAGTAATAACACCACACCTACAACGACACTCTCTTTCTTCTTCCTCATGCCTTGTCGTGCCCTGCCTTGATCTTCTTCTAATTAGATCTGATTAGGGTTTCTTCTTTTTTTATTTATTATAATGTAATATGGGTTATTATTTCGCAAACTTTCGACCAATGACTAATCCCCATGTCATTAGTGTGTAGGTCATATTTATATGCCTGACCCTTACCTAAAGTTCCTGCTTGGATTAGCTTTCCTTTTTACTTCCCCTCAAACAGTTCCATTTTATAATCAACTCATAACTTCTTCTCCATGTAACACCCCATACTCGATAATGGAATCTGCATACAGTGTGTTACCATATTCTTAAATATCTAATACTTCAAACTACAATATTTTCTATTTAAAACCTCATTATTCTAGCAATTACTATTCACTTTTTAAAAATTTAGACAGAATTTTCTCTATATTTACTTAAAACCTCCTGCAAAAAACTTCAATACAGTTCTCACGCAAGCTACTCAACTCTCCATCTCTATATCAAACTCCTTGACAAAATAATTTACCCATCCTCCAATACATTTCAACATATCTAAACTAGATTTCATACATAACTTTCATGTATTCATACAGAATTCATAATAAAATCTGGTAAGATCCTTCACTTCTTTTTGTGTATATGCCATAACCAAAAACAAAAAAAACATCTTATAATACATCCACCTCCAAGTCTTCTGAGATTATGTATGTGACTCTTGTCGTCTAGTAGATTCACCACAGCTTTCTTCTAGTTCCCTTCAAAACCTATGCATGGAAAGAAAATTCACACGCTAAGCTATAGGCTTAGTGGTGTTCAAACAATTCTATTTCTTATTCAATTTAATTCATTCCACCATAACATGCATAATATATAATATTTTTTCAAATATAAATATCTTCATTTATTTCTAAGCATAAATAGGCATTTAAAATCAAGCTATGAAATACAAGCATGTATCTATTTTAATAATTCATATCTAATTACACAATGATAAATAAATTGTACAATTTAATCTACAATCAATTACTATTTTCATTTAAACTTCCTTAAGCATTAATCATGCATTTATCTATTTTCTGTAATTGCCCTAAAGTAAAATCTTATGGAATTACATCACCGAGCCAGATAAGTGGGATTTTAAAATACCAGATTGGGTTCTTGGAACCATACGGTCCATTTTTTTTATACATTCATATTGGAACTGAGTTCTAGGAGCCATGCAGTTCATAACACAAATCAAATGTCTTACACTGGAATCAAGCTCTCGAAGTCATACAATCTAGTAACACATATCATGATGTAGTACTGTTAACTCCTTAATTGGCATGCCAACCTTATCACATTCCTTCAATTCCTATCTATTTTACTAGGGGCAAATCTAGTCAAATTCTATTGAAATTTCATAATAAAAGCTCATAATAATTAATTCAAGCTATTCGATATTCGGCCAAAGTAAATGTCATTTTTTTCTTCCATTATTGGTTTTAATTTAGTTCACACAACATTCAAGACATATTCATCTCACCAATTAGTCAAAAATAACATGTATATCAAGTTTCCCAATTCAAACATAATGTATGCAAATTGGGGGAAATACAAATTATAAGTCCAAAATCTAAATTAATCACATATATTACTTCATTTACAATCCAATTGCATGTTTTTAATAACAATTTCATAAACCCCCAAGTTTATCTCGAGAGCCCTAAATTACCTAATACACAATTTTTAGGGAAAAATATAATTGCAAGAACACATACCAAATTGATGTCCAATTCTTTAAATCAAGCTTTGATCAACTTCAATTTCACCAATAATTCCTTATTCCTTCTCTTTCTCTCTCCTTCAATTTCTCTTCTTTATCTTCATAATATTGCATAAACATTCAATTTCATGCATTTTATTCATCAATGCATGCAGCTACACCAAAATCATGTACTAAAAATAATCAAAACTCTATTAACTTACCTTATAAATTCTCGAGTACTATTCATCAAGAATACCCATATACTTTTTCTTCATCTTTTCCCAATGTTTTTGTTGATATGGTGAGTTTAGGGACCCTAGGTTGATGATTTAGTGTTTAATAAGTGATTGGGGTTAAAAATAAAGAAAGTTGGCTTGAAAATGGAAGAAAATGAAAGAAAAATGGAGAAGAAAGAGGGAAGTGATTCTGGACAATGTTTTGGAGAAGAAGAGAATGGGTAATTGATAAAAAATGTCACGTGGTCCCTTATTAAAAGTTTTTCAATTGTTTTTTTAAGATCCAAAATTAACTTTAACTTTTAATCCATTCGTTTCTTCTTCTTAATAAAAGTACCTATAAGAAAAATATCAACCTCACATAAAGCCCTTAATTATTTTTGGGTTTAACTTTCACATTTCTTATGTCAAACTTTGACCACTAGTCAACTCTTGGTCAAACCCTCAAAATGAAATCGTTTTGAGCTCTAATTTGATCCTCGGGCTATCCTTGAACAATATTATCCAATGCCAAATAAAATAAAGTACAGTTTGGGTCTCAGGTGTCATTATTCAGTTTGGGATATACTATTCACGACCCAAAAAGTAGTATTCATGAAATCGAGATTTTTGAGGCATTACACTCCACTTCCTCATCTTGTAACTAACAAATGTCACTTGGTCAAGATTTTTAATTTAGTTGATGGAATATAGGTATAATCAATCTTATATATGGGAAAGAGTTTGAAAGTAAAACAGAGTTGTAAGATTAGTAACAAACATAGATGCCACTGGATTCAAAATGAGCAACCATGTTGATAAATGAACACCACCTAAGAATTATTACACTCTAAGCTTTTTTTTTGTGACTGAGAGGATTCTCTAGCTTGGCTTGGACTGAAGATATTGACTAATATTACAACAAGGATTCCTGTCAAAAAATGTGGAGGAAAATGCTATTATATAACTTAACGTCACTTTTAAAAAAGAAGATGCATTTATTATGTCATCAAAACAAATTTCATCTACAAGATACAAATACAAAGAAAGCTGCCTGGAAATGAATTGTGGTTAAAAACAAAAAAAAATTTAGAGGAGGAGCAATCCTTATGAACATTAAAGCTATAAAGAACTTCTTTTTATCACTTATAAAATATGAATAAGAAGGAAATTTCATTGAAGAAACTTTGATCGGAATAACTATATAAATAATATTAGCACTGAAATGGAGAGGGAAAATAATAAAAACCTTGAGGTAGTGATATGATGTTTGGGTCGTTGGCTTGGCCTAGTCTAGCCTAGTAGGTCTCGTTTACTCCAGTTTCCTTTCGAAGTCTGTATAATAAATCCATCCCTTTATTGTCTATGCTTTTCTTCTTTTCAATCTTTCTTATGCTGAATATTTTGTTGGGTGTCAATAGGACAACTTTCTTAAATTTAACCAAAGATCAATAACAAAAACACTTTTAAAAAATTAACCAGCAGACCATTATGAGAATATAAACTTGATAATGAAACGAACACTAAGATTTACGAAAAAAAACCTTTATTGTAGAGGAAAAATCATAGGTCAAATTAACAAGCAGATCCAATAATTTTAGATAAAAGTTTACAAAATGTAATTTCAAACAATTAACCTTGCTCAAAATAATATCTCACCCATAACTACAAGGTGTCTTACTAAGTTTTAGGATCGCTTTCTATTTTTCTTCATTTTTTGGTGTTTTAGCTGCTCTCCCTTTAAACTTACAAATTTTTTATCTTTTATATTTCAAATTAGGTTTTGCACACAGTTAACCTACACGGTCTTGTAAGTAAAGGACACGAGCATATAGCACCTTACATGGTTGTGTTTGTCCAAAAAGCTCGATCTAACCATGATCTATCTTTTCTTCACTCGTTCATTATCTGTCTTTTCTTCACAATAACTCTTGAAGGAACCTTTTAACCAAAGCATCTCCTTACTAACTTCCACTACAGCTATATACTAAACTTCATTCGAAAATAAAGCCACACACTTTTATAGCTTGGATTGCTATGAAATAGTTCCCTTTACAAACTTGAATAGAAAGTCTAAAGTGGATTTTCTCCTATCAAAGTCTCCAGCCATATCTACATTCGTTTAACCTTCTAGAATTATCTCACTATCACCAAAACATAAACTCCATATACACGTACCTCTCAAATATCTGAAAATCCATTTAACTGCTTCTTAGTGAAACTTCTTTAGATTAGACAAATATCTACTCACTAACCTAACATCTTGTGCAATATCTAGCCTTCCAGACACTGTTGTATATATCAGAGACTCTACTATAGATGAGTGTGGAACAGAAGATATATTATCTTTCTCTTTTTCTGTTAAGGGACATGCATGCTTACTCAGTTTGAAGTGAAGTGTTAATGACGTGCTAACTAGCTTGGCATGTTTGATATTGAACGTTTCTAAAACCCACTCAAAATATCTTTCCTATAACAACCATTGTTTCCTATTCTTCCTGTCCTAAGTTATTTCCACACCTAAAATCTGCTTTGCAGGACCCAAAACTTTCACATCAAAAGATTTAGACAAATCTTCCTTCAATTTTTGAATTATTCCAACATCTTGACCCACAATTAGCATATCATCAACATATAGAAGAATAATGATGAAATTCTCACCTATGAATTTGTTGAAATACACAGAAGGATCAGCATAGGTTCGCTTGTAACTATAACCCAACATAAAGGAGTCGAACTTTTGATACCACTTCCTCATAGCTTATGTTAACCCATATAAGCTTTTCTTTAACTTCCAAATCATATTCTCCTTGCCTTTAGCTTTAAAACCTTATGGTTGCTCTATGTATAACTCATATTCCAAATCTTCATGTAAGAAAGTTGTTTAACACCCAACTGCTCGAGTTTAAAATCCAAAGTAGCAATCAAACCTAATACTATTCAAATTAAGGCCATCTTAACCACTAGTGAGAATATTTTATCAAAATCTATTTCCTTCTTTTGATTGTCCCCTTTCACCACCAGTCTTGCTTTACTCTTCACCAACTTGTCACCATCTTTCTTTCTCTTAAACACCTATTTATTCTTCAGTGTTTTTTTTCCTTTTGGAAACTTCACAAGCTCATATGTGTCGTTCTTCTTCAGAAAGTTAAATCATTCCTACTTAGCTAGGAGTCAGAGATCTTTGTCTTTAAAAGATGGAAGTTCTTGCCTATTCTTAGGCTCCCCCTAATTTATAACTAATAAATATTCTATACTCGAATATCTTTTAAGTTCATTTTTAATCCAATCTTTGTAATGGTTCTATATTTTTTATTATTATCTAAATCTTATGATTTTCTTTAGGATAAAAGTATTTTAGATGTTTTATTATTATAGATAGAAACTCATATTTACAAAATTAACATAGATTCAACCCCATTAACATTAACTTATAAGATTCATTACAAAGTTACGAATACAACTTTTCTTTAAAAGCCCAAATACATAGTTAAAAAGCCAAAATCCTATTCTTACAAATTAATTTAACAAATTTTAATATTGTAGTACCAAGATGAATTAAATAGAAAGATATAACTCTCTCTTATGAATGGATCCTTGTACCTTTAAACAAATAAAAGAAACAAACTAAAGACAGTAATGTAAAACTATCCTTTAATAGAAAATTAACAAGCTCTAGATTTAATGATAATGATTTTTCCTTGTGATTGATATAAAAAGAGTCTTTAGGATACCATCTATAATAAATGCTCTAAACTAGTATTTATTAAGATATTAAACCTATAATATATCAAGCTCTAGTCTTTATGAAGTAGATTACAATAAAAATATTCTATAACCTATAAAATATATAAAATGATGAACATCATCCCTAACTTCTCCAACATTCTCCTCAATAACTGAAAATATGAGTGAATGGTATGTTTTAGACAAAAATTGTAACCTTAACAAAAAAAATTTACATAAATAATTTTACCCTTTTTATAATAAAGATAAATGATTATAGTTTTTATCACTTCTTAGAAAAAATTAGATAAATTAAGAAAGTTACTCTAATACATACTTTTCTTTGACTTGTTTAAATTCAAACGAAGAAAAATAAAGTAGAATATCCTTTTAAAACTTGTCGTCGTCGTCGTCATCATCATCATCATCATCATAATAATAATAATAATAATAATAATAATAATAATAATAATAATAATAATATAGAACTACTTCAAGAGAAAAAGTACAATAAAACCCTTTATTTGTAAAATTAAAATTCTTTATAAACAATACATTTTTAGCATCTCCCTTTAAGATTAAAAATTAAAGTTAAAACATAATTCAAAAGATATTAAAATTATTACGTGTCAAAATAATTATACGAATAGATTTCTAAAAACTATAGGATGTTAACTTTTCAAAAACAGAGAATTAGAAAATTCGTACTATTATTTCAAAAAAGATACTAAAACTCAAAATTTAAAGCCCTATGAAGTGTATAATAATAGCAATAACTAGTTTGGTGAAAAAAAATAATGAGGCATTTCTTTTAGCCATAGAAAATCAATTAAGACTTACTTTTACTTTTTGAGAAGCTCCAGCTTCTCTTAAAGCTAATGCATGGATTGCATTATCTCTTTGAAGTCTCTTATGCTCTTTAATCATTTCTCTACTTATGATTTCTCCTTTTGTCCTCATCTTCTTCCTTTTCTGCGTACTATATCCCCTTTTATTCCTTTTGGTCTGATGAAATTCAGTTCTTCTAACTAATCATCTTCTTTATCTTTTCCTCGTTTGTGTTTCACTTTTTTTTGTCCTTCTTCTCTGCCCACTCTTTTCTACATTTGGCTTCCTTTTTCCATCGACTCTCCACCTTTTTCCTTCTTTGGTAACATATTGAACAGTGTGCCTATCACTAAAACTTCTACTTTATATTTCTCAAACTTCCACTTCAGTTGAGGCTCCTAATAAGTCTTTCCCTTTTGCTTCTTCCACTTCATTACCTTGTTGTTCCCTTTAATCTGACCTTGACCCTATCCAAGATTCATTTCCCAAAAGGAGAACTTGGTTACAGTTACTGCATGAAACCTCTCTGTCTCCCAAACTCTTTTATTATCCTCTTGAGAAACTATATCAAAAACCAGTTGTTATTCCTCTAGTTCAAGTTATTAAGGATGGAGCATCAAAATATGTTACTACCTTAATTGGACATTTTTTATGGATAGAGACCTTTATAACTTATAATGCACAAGATAGCTTCAAATCAATGGAACCAGTAGGGGTTGACTGTTGTATTGGTAAATAAAGATAACATATATATGTTTAGATTTGGAACCCCATCTTAGGCTTAAAAAGTTTTTGAAACCAAGTCTTGGCACATAATATCAAATCTATTTTTATATAGAAGTAGAGGCTAAGGATACAACTATAAAATCTTAAGCAAAACTAAGCACCCATCTGGATTAATATTCACAATGTTCGATTAGAATATTAGACCATAAAGGGTCTTAGTCACCTGGTAAGATCTATTTGAAAGCAAATATGTCTAGAGGAAGTAACAATATTGGTGAAGAGAATCAGTTATGTAAGGTTTTGTATATTAGCTGACATCCAAAATGAACTACCCGAAGTTATCCCCTTGATGAGGTTAGATAAAAATGATAACTTATTTGAGAATGTAATCACCATTTCCTACTCTTTAAAGCCAAAAAAACCATTAAGCAAAAGGAAGCCTAGAAACCAACTAGAAAAACCTTCCTGTCGAGCGAATATGAAGACTTGATGAAGCAGCACACCATGTAAAAGCAATAATAAATGGATAAACTTGAAGGAACTGCTCTCAATGAGTCTGAGATGCAAAATGAATGCTAGATAGCTATTATAAAGAATTCCCTAACCCTTATAGCTGGTGGTGAAGAATCCCTTAAATGCCTGGTATCAATTTACCCTCTTCTAATAGAGATGGAGATCCCCCTGATAACTTAGAATTGAACCAAATGGTGAATGAAAACCTTCATAGAATGACTCCTTCAGAGAATTAAGGTAAGGAGATTGAGGACTACCCTTTAGTTTCTACCCCCTATCAGGATCCAAGCCATCTGATCATAGGTAATTTTAATGACCCTGACTTTAAGAAGTAGTAAAGAGAGAATCAAATAAGAAAAAGAAGACTTTATCTTATCCTCTATAATTTCAATTTTAATATGATATGTTTAAGGGATTAACAGCGCCACCAAGTAGAGCTCTCTATTATACTTTCTTTCTTATGTCAACTGTTGCATAATCAAATTACCAAAAACTAAACTAGTTAAGAATAAATATAAAAACCTTACCTTACTAAAAAAACACTAGCAAGTCATCATGAATCATTAACACCATTTTTATGGTAGAGTATTAGTTGCATTTGACCATTAGTTAAAATTAGCAACTTTATATACACAAACCATCTTATTCATGTTACATTCAAGTTGAAGCAGGAGAGTTGCTCCTTTAATGCCTCTTTGTCTATGCTTCTGACCATTTTTTCAGAAAATTAAACTATAGAATAAACTTAAGGCTCTTGGTGCATCCATTAACTTTTCATAGATTATTATAAGAGACATTGATAATATGCTCTATCCATTATAAACTAAAGGTAAACCTACATAAAGAAATAATCAAATGATCTTAAAGATTAAGTTAGTTATCTGTAAATAACATATCTCAAAAAGGAGGGCAATTATTTCACTTAGAGATATAAGTAAAAGGGATATGAGCATTTAAGAAAGAAGCTTGATAGGGCTATTGTTAATGCACAATTGATCTCTAAATTCTTGAGTAATAAATGCAATATTATAAATCCTTTTTTGGGATCACTTGATAATATGAATTCAAAAATTAAGCTCTCAACAAAGACTTCATTATCCTTTTTGGTTATATAACTATTTGATGTAATTAAAGCGTTTGAATAAGCTATATGAAGGGACTAACCATTTAAACTCAAGGCCATAATTAGTTTATCTACATAAGAAAAAATTAATAGATCAAGGAGAAGTTGAACCTTCTTAATAAAAGAAAATGCAACAATATTTAGTAAACAATATTTTTTATAATAGATAACATTTCAATAATTCAAGCCCTCTTTTATGCTATCCCCATTGATAATCTACTACTAGAGGAAGATAAAATAGCCTTATAGTATTATATTCAAATAATTGAAGTTAATCACTCTATCTTAAAACAAAGGTCCACGATTCTTTGGCTAAAAGATAGAGGTAATAGAGGTAAGAAAACAAGTTTTTTTTCCCCAAATATAGCTATCAAGGAGGAACACTAATAGAATCTCCTCATTTCTACTGGAGAGTGGCTCAACAACTAAGATTCAATGAGAGTTGAAAATTAAAGCTTTCAATCACTTCTCTTCTAGATATAGCTTAGGGATTCGAGGCTCTTCCTCAGTGCAACTTCTACAACTAATTTTTAATGAGCATATCATAAATTATAAGAAGGAATACTTGACTACCCTTTCAATGCTAGTGATGTGGAAAGGATTATATTCTCCCTGAATGTTAATAAATCCTTTAGGTTTAAATGGTTTTAATCCCCTTTTCTTTCAAAAAACTTAACACTTAATTAAGGACCTAGTTACCTATGTAGTCTTGGAGTTCTTAAAGTTAGTTTAAGGAGCTCAATAAAACCTTTATTTGCTTAATTCCTAAGGTATACTCTCCTAAATACTTAAAGGAATTTAGATCAATTTTATGTTACAATTCCATTTATAAGTTCATCTTCTTGCTTATTGTTAAAAGGTAAAGAGTTTTCTCTCTAACCTCGTTGATGCTTCTCAAAGTGCTTTTATCAAAGGAAGATATATTAGGAATAACATTTTATTAGCCTAACAGCTTTTTAAAAATTATAATAAAAAGCATTTTAGCAAATATTATGGCTTAAAATTTAACTTTAGCAAGGCCTTTGATATTATTGATTAGAGTTTTATCCTTAATTCACTAAAAGCACTCAATTTCCCAGATGTTTTTGTAAATTGGATTAATCACTGCAATTCATAGTTTCATATAATATTTTAGTCAACGGGGAGGCTATTGATACCTTTAAAAGTGTGTGAGGGATAAGGCAAAGGGATGCACTTTCTCTTTACCTATTCACTCTACATATAGAAGTGTTAGTGGACTTAGTAAACTAGTGCCTCATCAAGAGATGAATTTTAGGTAATGTTTTAAATTTAAGGAATTGAATTTATATAGCTTATCATTTGTAGATGATTTGATCATTTTCTCTAAGACAGAGTCTTGCTCAGTATGTGCTCTAATGGTATGTTTGAATACATTTGATAATATTTTAGGGCTTTTAGTTAACAAATACAAAAGCCATTTATTCATAATCACAAGTTAGTATAGTATGTCTAATTGGCTTTCTTCTATCATAGGGTTGAGTATTTTAAAGCTTGCTTTTTACCTATTTGGGGATCCCTATCTCATCTAAAAAGCCATTGACTAATGTTCAGTCCTCTACTTGAGAAAATTTAAAAAAAGTTTTCATATTGGTGTAATAGAAGCCTATCTCTTACTAGTAGTTTTTATTTGATTAACTTTATGATTAATAGCTTGCATATTTGTTGGTCTTCCCCCCTCTTAATCCCTTTAAACATAGCCAAACAATTGAACGATTCATAGTGCAATTCCTTTGGGCTAAAATGATTAGAGATTTTCTCTACAATAGGGTAAGGGAATTAGGAATTATACTACTAAGACTCACAAATAATATTCTATGAATTTACAGATTTTTCATTGATAAGAAAGTGTTATGGGTTAAGTAGGTTCACTCTTATTATCCAAACAACCAAATCTTTTGGTTTATTGCTCTAAGATACAATTCATCTTGAACAATTGTGAGTTTGCTAAAGGTGAAGGAAAGGATAAGACCTTTTTTTCTAGTAGATATAGGTAATGGTAATCTTACCTATTTTTGGCATGATAAATTGTCAAGATTCTTATTCCTATAAGATCGATGTCCTCATAATGCCTCTGTGGGTCAAGTCTTAAGCAACTCTCACTTGCATTTGAAACTCTTACTAAGGTTTATCACAAAGGATCATCTTTTTAGATTTTCACTAAATTTTAACTAGTATAATAGCATTAAATAGAGTTGTCGCACTTCTGATAAGTTCTCAGATTCTTCTTGTAAAGAATTGATTAGAACTTGTGCTCCTAAAATTTCTTAGTCCTCTGATTAGCTTTCAAAGGAAGGTTAGATACCACTGATAAACTTAAAAACTTTATAAATATCTTTATAACATGTTTCATTTGTAATGATGAGATTGAATTAATTATTCATCTATTCTTCATCTATAGATTTACTATCCAAGTTTAGATACACAGTCAATCATTCTGCAAAATATTTTCTAATGGCTCTAACCTGCATGAATTAAATAATTAGTTCTTAATAAACATCAACTGTAAAAAAAGGACTTAATGAAGTTTAATATTTCTCTTAGTTACAAAATATACAATATTTGGATTGAAGGAAATAAGAGAATATTTCATAATTAAGACATACTAATGAGTACTTTTATATTGGAGCTTATCAAGGATATCAGGGACCACATAATGACACCTCATTTATATAAAGGTTGCACCAATTCCTTGTTAGAAAATTCATGCATCAAATTATTGGTTGTGAAGAAGAAACTAGAAGTAGAGCCTTAGCACTCAAATAAACATAGAAGGATTTGCACCAAAGGCTCAATGCTAGACATTTAGTGAAGATGCTCTTTAACGGCTAAGTAAATAGATCTATTTTTGTAATCCTCCCATATATAGTGGGCTGATAGTTTGTTAATTGTATCTTGTTTGATGCTTCTTGTGTACTTCCAATTTTGGGATGATTAATGAATTTTAATTTTCTAAACACTATATAGAAGATATTATCTTTGATTCACCATATTTCTCATTACAAACCCGAAATAATTTAGCAAAAAAAGGGATAATAAAAACTAGAAATCATGTCAGGATAAACAATAGTAACTCTTAATAAGTAAATTCACAAACTATTAATATATTTGAAAAAGATAGTAATGTAGAATTTGATAGTTTTCAATCTCCTTTACCAATAATAAACAATAAACATTGGAAAACTACAACTAAAACCTATTTTTAGTAAACCTATTACCCCTCACATAAATGTTGATAATACACCTAATATTATACAATAAATAAAAATATAATTTTAATTTCATATGTGAATGGAATATAAATCGAATGTATGAATATAATATGTTATACATATTATAACAAATGATAATTATTGCAAATGCATATAGAACACGGCTAGGAACCTTTGATCATACTATGCCATATTAAAAGCATTTAAGGTAAATGAATAAAGAAAACTAAAATCTATAAAGAATAGATGCTAGAATAATAAGAGGATAATAAAAAAATCAAATGCCCCTAAGTGCAGTGGACACTAGAAGAGGAGATACCATAAAAGAGATTGTTGAAAACTAAAGAGGAAGATTATAACTGAGCCAAAACACAACACAAAAGGTTTTAGGTAACAGAGAAGTCGAGAAACAAGAAAGGAGTAATGTAAAACCTCGAACCTTTCCTTTCATTGAATATAAATTTTTATGTTTGATGAATAGTATTTTTAGATTAATAGTGATTTTTGGGGG
The DNA here is from genome assembly GCA_025629805.1 of Erythroxylum baracoense. Lineage (NCBI taxonomy): Eukaryota > Viridiplantae > Streptophyta > Magnoliopsida > Malpighiales > Erythroxylaceae > Erythroxylum > Erythroxylum baracoense. Next base: position 39,297,423 of record JAOTAY010000005.1, read on the forward strand.
ACCAACCCCGAAATATTGAAAATTATCTGGAATAAGTATTAAAGTCTAATGATAATGAAACGGATTGAAAATAAGTCTGATAGGATGGATTTTTGGAGTTCCAAAAATTTGGGAATAAAATGCCCTTTTTGGAAAATAATGGGTATTAATGATTTTAAACACATTCGAAAATTTTTAAAGTATCCAATCAATAAGTATTGACCCTATTTAGAGTATTTCATGGTCAATTTGATGATAAGACAATTGTAAAATATTTTTGAGATTTAATTTGGTTTGTTGGTCAGTTAAATGCATTAAAGGAAAATTTGGTCTTTTTAAATGATATTAGTGGATTGATGAGTCATTAGAGATGACCAATGAGGTAGTGACATGTGTGTGATGAGTCATTAGTGATGACAAATAAGAAGGTGACATGTGTAATCCATTAAATGAGTATAAAAGTAACATTTTGCTTCATTTTGGTGAGAACCATGAGAGTAATGGTGTAGCAGTGAGTGACCAAAAAATAAAAGGAAAGAAGAAAGAAGAAAGGTGAAGTTCAGCTAAGGAGAAAGAAAAGAAGGGTACAGCCATTGTCGGCGGGTTTTGGGTGAGATTTGGAGAAACCTTGATCAAACATAAGTGTTCATCATTTACCCGAAAGATTGGAGAAGGAAAAAGTGGTAAGTTTTCTTAGCTTAAATTTCTAATTTTTATAGGTTTTTAGAATGGTATAAATGTGTTTAAGATTAATGGTTCCTTGGTGTTATTTTGGTGTTTCTTTGCATGAAATTGATTGAATATGATAAGAGAATAACGTGTAGTAGAGTTCGATCTTAGGTTTGTTTGAACCAGTCCCATTGTTTTGGCCATAAATCAGCCTACAGACCTCCAAATTGGGTGATTTCAATTGGAGCTGAAACCTAAGACATAGTAATAAAAACGCATAAGAGTGATCCTGATGCTGCCCCTATGTTGGAGTAGCTTGTGATGTTTGGTGCATGTTTCTTGCTTTAGAACTTCAAATGGCCTGATTTTTGATGATATGAAAACTAGAGACATAGGGGAACAAATGTCTAGAAGACCTCAAAACCTAATGTGAACATATACTATGTGAAAATTTAGGAACAAGTGGAGGTATGAATTCTGGACAGGGGTCAAAACCGTGACTCATCATGTATGATAGTGATATGGTGAATTAAATTGAGTGAGATACTATTTTGAAGAAATTGGTAAGATGATACTTGGTAAAATATGGTATTCAAGTGACTTTAGAAGTTATATTTGAAAACAGAGAATAATAGGTTAGCTTACGGAAGTAAGCGAATTTACAATCAATGTACATATTACGTTATTAAATACTAATCTCAAATTCGGTTAAACCAAATTTATAGTTTTAATGTCTTATTTTCAAATTTGGAAATAAATGCCTAAGTGGAATGCATTTTGTGTAGGTAAAATAGAGGCAACGAATGTGTGAGTATGCTTGGTGATAAGTTTGTAAAACAATGATTGTTCTTTAAATTGATTTTATAAAAATAATTTCTATTTTATCGTGAAGTGAATATTGATTGGGAGTTTTATGTGAATATTGCAAATGTATGTTTTATGTTTTACCAATATATGAATTGAAGTTTGAAACTTAAATCTTATATGATTTGAATTTACATTGAGATGATGTTATTGGTTGATAAAAAGCAAATGGTTTCTAGCCTATAGTATACCGATAGTTTTAAACATGTTATTGTACTGATGTATAATGATTAACCTAGTATAGGTAAGCGATATAAACCCAGCTTCGTAACTAGTGGTTAATCAGTTACAGGTAAGTGATAGAGAACCAACTCCATAACTACTGATATATAGCAGTTAACCTAGTATGGGTAAGCGATGTAGAACCAGCTCCATAACTAGTGGTTAATCAGTTGTGAGTAAGTGATGTAGAACCAACTCCATAACTGTCGATGTATAGCGGTTATCCTAGTACAATAAATGATGTAAAACCAGTTCCGTACCTAGTGGGTAACTAATCGCGGATAAGCGATGTAGAACCAACTCCGTGACTTTATGCCCGAGGTTACCATATAGCAAAGAAGTTAGTTATAGGCTATGTCATGTAAGAAATTCATGACATTTTTAATGCTGCCACTATTTATTTGAAAAGCAATTTAAACATGATTTCGGGAAGCATATACGTTTCATATTAGTATTGAATTATACGAATTGAGAAGAATTTGTTTGAGGGAGGTTTAAATTGTTAATTATGATTTGAATAGAAAATATAGCACTCACTGAGCTCATTTAGCTCACACTCTCTTTTTGTTTTTAAATGAAACCTCCCAGGTGCATGCTCAAGGGTTTCAGGGACTCCACCTCACTAGTAATCAACTTCGTCATGTGCTGCTGTGTAGGCATTTTTTCCTTGTAAATGTTTTTGGGAACATTTGCATATTCATCAATATGCTTTGGAATGTATTTTGTGCATATGAATGTTTTAAAGTGAAATGCATGAATATGTTTTAGTTTTTTTTAAAATATTATTGAAGTGATTGTTGAGATTGCTTATGAATGGACTTGAAATCCAAAATTGTAGTAGGGATTTTAATGTGATTATAGATGTGTTTTGCACTTTCATAGGGATTTTGAAAATTTTGGGAATGTTAAAATACAGTCATTGTGCTGTCAAAATTTTCGATAAAATGGTTTTTAAAAACAATCTCCACTGTTTATGTCTTTTAATGTTAAGTGAAGGCTTTTTGGTAAAAAGGGTAATAAGCTTAGCTCCACGGGAGCCTTCCAACTGGATCAGATATCAATTGAAGGGCCACTGTAGGGTACCGGGCAGGCCACCTAGTCATTTCAGGATAGGAGGCTATCAAGTAATATGACAGGGAAAGGGAAAACATAACAAAGAAAGAAGATGAAGATGTAAAAGCATCATAGAAGCACTATAAGACATCAGTAGGGAAGGGGGCAATGAAGCAAAAGGAATCAATGGATGTGGTTCAGGGATTGAAAGGGAGAATGGTGCCAAAGAAATCATTCTTATAGTACGGAAGATAAATTCTTTTTATATCATTATAATTATAAGTTGTGACTCCATAATAGATTCTCCAATAGATCCTACTATAACTTGTATTGTAGCACTACAAGAAAATAGTGAATTAGGGACGGAAAATACCGACAAAAATGACAAATATTTCGTCGGTATATAACATTATCGACGAAATAAACCGACGGCCAAAAATATCGGAGATTCGGCCGTAGCTAAACTTACTGACGGAACGTTTCTATACCGTCGATAAAATTACTGACGGTTTATTTTATTCCGTCGGTATATTCAACTAAAAAGTTACCGACCGTCAGAAATTTTTGGT
>JAOTAY010000005.1:39303786-39334427 GCA_025629805.1 Erythroxylum baracoense
AATGAACAAATCAGAAGAAAAGACATTGGAGTTGACAACATGTAGTCTTTTATGATAGAAAGTAGGGGAAGGATCAAAAGTAGGGGTCCGAAAGGTTGTGGTAAGTCTAAGAACCATTCAAAATCCAAAGGTGACTAAGACATGAAGACATGCCACTACTGCAATAAGTCAGGACACACAAAAGGTTCTGCTATAAGTGGAAGAGGGTTCAGAAAATCAAGATCATTAAAATGATGGTGATGATAAAAATACAATAGCAACAGCTTCAAGCATGGATGATGAGGTGTCTCTAGTTTGCATAACTAGTGAATGATTCTACATCTATAATTTTGGTTATAAATGAATTATTAACACAAGAGCATCTCATCATTGTGTTCCAAAGGTGGAGCACTTCTTAAACTACAAGAGAGGAGCTTTTGGGAGTGCAAAAATGGGAAATCAAAGTTCCACCAAGATCGTTGGTATGGGTGATATCCAAGTTCAGAAAAATATCATTTTCTTATTGACCTAAAGGGATGTATGATATATTCCCAATCTAAGGCTAAATTTGTTATCGGCTAATATGTTAGATCAAAAAAGATTTCAGTATACTTTTGAGGATAGAAAATGGAACCTATTTAAAGGCGCAATGATGGTTTCCCGAGGAGAGTTATCTTGCTTATTATACAAGACACACTTAAAGGTGTGTGGCGGTAGAGAAATATACACAACAGAAGAGGAAACTTTACCAAAAATATGATATCAACGATTAGGACACATGAGTGAGAAGGGTTAAAGTTGTTAGCCAATAAATCTCTTATCCCAGTTAAAAACTCACAATTGCTTAATCCTTAAGGTCAATGCTTGACTGGAATGCAACTTAGAGTCTCTTTTAAGAGAAGATCTACAAGGAAATCAGAGATATTAGAGTTAGTGAATTTAAATGTCTGTAGCATTATTGAGTAGGAGTCACTAAAGAGGTAACAGATATTTTGTTACATTTATTGATGATGCTTCAAAGAAGACTTAGGTGTAAATGTTAAATTCTAAGAGTCAAGTATTTGAAACTTTCCATAAGTTTCATGTTATGGTAGAAGGGGAAGCTGAGAGGAAGCAGAAGTGTTGTGAATAAACAATGAAGAATATTATAGATCGCATGGGTTACTAAGAGGATGAATATAACCATTGTAGAGAAGGTTTATTTCATACTTAGCATGTCTATGTCGGCAAAGAAATTTTAGGGAGAAGCAGTCCAAACTGTGATCTACCTAATTAATCAATGTCCCTCAGTTATGTTAGATTTTAAGATTCTTAAGAGTAAACTAGAAAAGATCCCATATATAACTTCTAAAAGTTTTGGCTACAAGGTATTTAGACACATACTAAAGGATCAAAGAAAAAAGCTTGACTCAAAGTTGATGCCTTGCATCTTTGTTGGATATGGTGGTAATAAATTTGGCTTCAGGCCTTATGACCTAAAGAAGAAAAAGGTGGTCAGGAGTAAGGATGTGACGTTCTAAAAGCACGAGAGGGGTGGTAATCTTTTCAGAGGAGATAAGTCATCACACTATAGCTCATTATATGGCATTGTTAGCTCTTCACAAATTCCTACGACTATTGGGCAATCTACAAGTGAATAAGATGAAGTGTGTAACCAAACACACATTGTTGGTGATTAGATACAATTTGATAATGATGAGCTATATGACTAAATCCAGACAATACTAAAAATGAATCCATTAAGGATAATGAGTAGGGGGAGCAATTAGATCCAACAGCTGATGAAACACAGCTTCAAAGGTCGATAAGGGAGAAAAAGCCTTCTATAAGGTATCCAAGTTATGAATACTTGTTACTTACTACTAAAAGGAAGTATGAGAATATGCAAGAGGTTGCATCTTGTGAAGAAAAAGATCTCTGGCTCGTAACTATGAAGGAGGAGATGGATTCTTTAAAGAAAAATAATACATATGAGCTTGTAAAGCTTCCAAAAGGTAAACAGGCATTGAAGAATAAATGGGTGTTCAAGATAAAGAGAGATGGTAACAAGCATGTAAAGCACAAGGCAAGGCTAGTAGTGAAAAGATATGTCAAAAGAAAGGTATATAGACTTTAATGAAATATTTTCACCAATAGTAAAGATGACCTCAATTTGAATAGTTTTGGGCCTAACTACCTATTTGGATCTTGAACTCAAACAGCAAAACAACCTTCTTGCATGGAGATTTGGAAGAGGAGATATACATGAAGCAACCAAAAGGTTTTAAAGCTAAAGGCAAGGGGAATTTGATCTGCAAGTTGAAGAAAGGTCTATATGGCTTAAAACAAGCTCTAAGGTAGAGGTGTAGAAAGTTCGATTCCTTTACAATGGATCATGGTTTCAAATGAACTTATATAGATGCTTTTGTGTAGTTCAAGAAGTTTTAAGGTGAGAACTTCATCATTCTTCTTCTTAATGTTGATGATATGTTAACTATGGGTTAAGATATTGGTAGAATCCGAAAGGTGAAGGAGATTTGTCAAAATCTTTTAATATGAATGATTTGGAACTTGTAAAGCAAATTTTAGGCATGAAGATAACTCAAGATAGAAAGAATAGGAGATTGTGGTTGTCTTAGGAGAGATATATTGAACAGAATAGGAGATTGTGGTTGTCTTAGGAGAGATATATTGAACAAGTACTAGAAAGGTTCAATATGAAGCATGTCAAGCCAGTTAGCAAGCCACTAGCATCTCACTTCAAGTTATGTAAGAGTGCATGTCCGTTAAAAAAAAGCAAAAATATGGTATGTCCTCTGTTCCACACTTATTTACAGTAGGGTCTTTAATGTAGGCAATGGTGTGGATAAGGCCAGATATTGCTCATATTGGGATAGTGAATAGATTCTTGTCAAATTCAGGGAAGGTCCACTAAAAAGTAGTGAAATGGATTCTGAGATACTTGAGAAGCACGTTGAGGTGGAGTTTGTGCTTTGGTAATGGTGAACTAACTCTAGAAGATTTTATAGATGCAACTATGGCTGAAGATCTTGATAGAAGAAAATACACTTCAAGTTTTCTATTCATGTTTGCAGAGGTAGTCATCTCATAGCAATCCAAGCCACAAAAGTGTGTGGCTTTATCTATGGTTGAAGCAGAGTATGTAGTTGTAGAAGAAGCTTGTAAGGAGATGCTTTAGCTAAAAGGATTCCTCTAAGAGTTGGATGTGAAGAAAGAAGACTACGTAGTATTTTGTGATATTCAAAGTGTTATTGACTTGAGCAAAAATACTACGTATCATTATTTTAAAAAGCACATAGACATCAAATATCATTGGTTGAGGTCCATGATAGAAAAGCAACAATTAATATTTAAGAAGGTTCATACAAATTTGGATGGTACTGATATGCTGACTAAAATGGTTCTCAAAAACAAGAATGATCTTTGTAGTAAGTTTGTTAGGATGTCTCTCAAGCAAATGATAGAGGACATGTGCTCCTTATATTTGGGTTAAAGGGGGAGATTGTTGAGTGTCCAATCCTATTTTTAAGACTTTCGGTCATTATAGACAACTTTATGGTTCTTGAGAATAACGAATAAGTGAAGACAAGATAGATGAAGCACTTTTGAGGAGATACATGGTAGTATGACAGTGTAGAATGCTACACCTCTGTGTCTTGACTTACATGGCCTTATGGATCAACTATAAGTCTCTGGAAACATGTGAAGAATGAAGACATACACTGTCGTATATACAATTGTATGAAGAAACACGACCATGTGTGGAAACCGTGTAACTCTCTGTAGTCGTGTATAACTGTGAGTGAGGCAGTGATGAAGATACTGTGTAAGGGATCGTGTATGGTGTAAAAACTATTTCGTGATATAAAAGAGAAAAATATGTAGGTTTTTATGAAAAGTGTAGTCATAATATCCAAAAGTGAGAAAAAACAGAGAGAGGGCAAATATTGTTTTATTCTCATCATTGGTTGACTATTTTTAGATTAGTTTGAGTGTTTGTTGATTTTGATATAACTTTGATTTCAATCCAAAAAATTTGTAAGGTAACTTATTGTTGTGGGGTAAGAAATTAGCTTTTGTAAATCCTTGTTAAATTTAATGAATTTGCTTGTCAATTTATCCAGTGATTTTTTCCAGTATACTAAATGGCTTTCTACATGAATGTTAGTATTTGTTTCATTGTTAAGTTTCTTATTTTTATATTGATTTATTATACAAATTGAAGAGTTACTTTCTTATCGTTATATTTGGTTGATTTTAGAAAGTTACATGATTGTCTCCCGAGAAAAAGCAGTCAATATACAGTTTCAGATTATTATTTTTTTTGCTTACAAAGGAAATAAAAATATCACTATCTCAGTGCTCGGAACTATAAAGTTCCTTGCAAGTCTCGGTGGATAAATTCCATAGCAGTGTTCAGAGGCTCCTGAAAAAAATGCAAGCCTAGTCTTGATAATACTGCTAACGAAACCAGTCTATCGGCACACAATTTCGGAATTTGACGACTTTTGAGAGTGACCAATTGTCAAGAAAAGAAATCATCTTTCTATCTCATACTTCCCAGTTCTCATGCCCAAAGCAGTTATTATGACAAAATGAACCAATCCATACGCGACCTGTACAAATTCCCTGCGGCTATGCACGGACTTCTAGTCTTAAAGTCAACACGTTTTTCTCTTTTTGGTCATTCCATTTGTATATCTTCTATCAACAGTCTGCGTTCTAAAAGGTCAAACTGAAACATGACATGACACGAAGAGCAACCATAAAAAGATCTAGCGTTCTACGTCAAATATCATTTATGCAATGTCCGAGGACTCTCCTTCTTTAAGCAAATGCAAATTCCACGTTTTCCACCAATTTAGAACGCTTTTAAAAAGGGTGTACGTGACAATGAACAGGTTTCATTAGCAGACATGAAGGCCTTGACAAAATGAGACCGATACACTAACGATTAAATGGGTTACTTGAGAACTTGTGCGGGTTCATTTCGAAGAAAGAATCTGACATTGACATGAAGCCCAACTCTTGTCATACTTCCTCTAGCATTGAGGTGGGCAATTCATGACTGCAAGTGGGTTTGGTTTGTTTACTATTTCCGTTTCTAGGTCACGACCAACAATTAGTTTATTGTCCAGTTCATCGCATTCGAAATTCAAGTATATAAAGACAAGCTCACGTCATTTCGTCAATACTTGTACGAGCACGAAACGCATCTAATTTCTAATAAACAACTCAAGCTTTATTTTAATTCACTTTGGTCGGATAGATGCGTGACGGTGTGCCAAGGACAATGAGGCTCTATTGTCAAACGTAAAAGGTATGGACGAACATTCCTAGCTTGATCCAAAGAAACATGTAGCGACAAGGCCTAATTATTGTTCCCATAACTCAATTGATCAATTGCATCAGACTAAATATGCGTTTTAATCACATAACATATAAGCTTGCTTGCGAAAGGAGAATCTATCCATCCATAGTCCATACCTCTCGGTGTAATTGTTTTGGTCTATAAGAATTCATGAAACCATCCCCTTCCTACGTGAGGACTTCATGACTAGATGAAGAGAGTGCGTACAGCGCATACCAATAATAGAGGGCAAGTTTTAGAGCATCCGATAAGATTACTCCTTTGTAATTAAAAAATTACAAGTTCAAATTACGAAAATATTTTTTAATAAAAATATAAAAAATACTACACATAATTGTTGTCTCTCTTAATATATATTGGGATTATTGTTAGTATTGTTATCGTAGGAAACCAGTGTCGAACTTTTTCTTTTTTGTCTATCCTTCGACTTTACACTTACAAATGTCAGCTTAAGAGCAACCAAGTTTGTGATGAAAGGAATCTATTGCCATTTGTATGGCTTATCTCTTGCACGATAAATTGCCAACACAAACTTAAATTAATTGATAGATTAATTTTTTAGAGCTTCATTATCCGAACCTATTAAATCCAAATGGAAACAAAACCCCAAAAGAGAAGTACAAGACAAAAGGATGTGCAAATTTGGCTATTATTAAGACGACATTTAAAAAATTAAAAAAGGTATCCAATGTGGAAGCTGCCACGTCGGTGAGTAGAAACAGTGACGTTTTGACCGAAGAGGGGGCGGACAAAATGACCGACAGGGACTGACACGTGGAAGCAGAACATCCGTAAACACGTGCGGAATCGGCCAACAAGATTGAGCTCGGACGTGGATGCACCGACTGACGGTGCATTTGTAGGTCGTTGTCCTCTCCCGTTTTGTTCTTTTCGATAGAGTTAAAATACCAAAGGTGTTCGATGGTACAGTTGTTGCAACTGTTACGTGGTCGTTTTGTATTTTATTAAGCAAGCTCTGAGGTCCAAGTAGAAGATAAAAATAATCATATCATGTCCCCTCGCCATCTTACTCATGACTTTATTCCGCAATATGGATTAGATAATTGTTGGTCGAGCTACCACATTATTTTTGGAAAACAAAAATCGTCAATAGATCCTAAAATAGTTTTATTGAAAGAACTAGAAAATTCAGGGAACATTATCGGAGATTTATTTTATTTTTCTTTTTTTATAGAATAAAACAAGGACATGAAATGAAAGATAATGTTATTGAGCTACAAATTCGCTGCTTTTTATCATACTATTTATAACACCTGATATTATAAACAATTAATTCCAATTGACAAGTCTATTTATAAGTTGTAGATAGTTAGCAGTGGACTTAATTAAATATGGTTCGATTTGTAATGTTCCACCATTATGAACGATAGGAATCCTATTATTGTATCATGTGCATCCGGTAAGCTTGAGGCTAGACTTGAATAGGCACAAACGGCAGAGGAAAACAGGAAATTTAACAGATTTTTGGAGTATCAACAATCCTTGTGAACGCTGAAGAGAATGATTTTTAATTAATGAAGCACATGCTCTATCCTAAACGAGTCCTGATCAGAAAACATAACTGAAGATTGAAACAAGGATTCTGTTGACATTAGAGGATACGTCCCTTTATCAACCAGCAATTAGATTTAAGTAATCATTTTTTTTATTTATCCTCTTCTTGATGTCTCTCTCTATTTAAGACATCTCCCCTTTTTTTTAAGTAAGTCCTAAGTGATTACTTAACAAATGCAGCTGTCTCGGTGATCCGCTAATTTTTCAACCCCAATAGATACTCATTCATGTCCCCTTGAGGATAATTGATGCCCATCTAGGTACTTTACATTCCACTCAATTATTATGAATGTTCCTCTGCTACTCTTTTACTACGTGGTACAAGGAAAACAAGGCACTCGGCAACCATACTTTACACCAGAGGAAGGAAACTGTTATAGAAACACTAAAATCGCTCAGAGGTATCTCGTCTTTTCCTAGCTTAAAGTCATGAATTACAAAAATAACACGACTTCTTTATTAATGTAGCTATATCAGAAAGAAAAACACAGTTCAAAGAAAACAAACTTGCTGCTGAGAAGATTGTTGGGAAGTGTCATTTTTTTCACGATCAGTAATGCATGCAATTGTTGGTTACAGCTTTTATCAATTTCGAGGGGATGTTTCATCTTACAAGGAACAGGATGTCATATGTAGGATAGTCTGTCATCACTTGACAAAGGAAGTGTGCAGTTGAGACTGCACAATTTTCCCATCTCCTGTGCTCTCAACTGCACAATTTTCCCACCTCCTGTGCAGGAGGACAAAGGAAGAGGCTAAGATCAAGGTTTTACTGTGCTTTGGATTAAGCCGGGAGGTCAGGTAAAGGGGCACTTGATCCAAGCGAAAAGGACAGATTCCATGGAGAATCTTTGTGCCAAGTTCCAACCCTAAAGCGCGTTAATGATTACTAATTATTTATAGCAAGAAGTTTAGCATGTTAAACATCATCACAACGATGTTGTTATAATTATGACAACCCTTAATGATTGCTATACCTCTCATCATATCAACTTCTGTCAATAAAAACAAAAAACTTCTATCTTTAGCATGATCTTAGTATTCTTATCTAACAAGAAAAACCACGAAGTTGATAGAAATAATTGAGTATATTTACTTATAATATACTTGTGATATTTACTTATCTAATTATAATATCACAAGTCAATCAAAATTGAAAGAAATAGGATATACAAAATATTCTTATAAAATACTTTCTAATAAGTTTTAAATATTAAATTATAATTAAACTTTCAGGATTGTAATTCTCATAAGATTTAAATTCTTAAATTTGATTTCTTGACACATTAATCTGTGAATCAAACTAATTATAATCACATATTTGAATTGTTATAATTATTATTTATACTTTAATATTTACTTTTGTGAATAATATGTAAATTATTATAATATCAATAATATGAACAATAACATTGTAGTGGCTATAGATGTTTCCCGCAATTGTAAATCCTTCCACTAGGTGCGGTTTTTCCGGGATAACGCCAAAACTTGTATAAGCTAATCTAGTTTCATATTCCTAATTAATTTTGCAATCTCCCAACTACCTCATGGTGCTAGCTTGTCTGTAAAGTTAAGAGTATTATGTTGATATTTAAAAACGTAAGCGGAGAATGTTAAAAGTTAGGCCTATAAGTAGTTGATTGAAAATTAAGAAGTAGTGAGGGCTTTCGGCGCAAAGATCGTAACCAGACAATTAGGATGAATTTTTTATTTCTCTTATTAGTTGATGAGTGTTGTTTCATTCGTTGTAATAAATCTAGACACTTCATTATTAATGTTTTTCGACATTTGGAAATGACCCTTACGTCCAAAAGTTCGTCCGTAAAATGGTAAAGGGGTTTTGATCTAATTACCTAATAATAGAATCACATAAGAGACAACAGTGTCTTACCACGTAACCGAAGATTCTCATTCTTATGTTAAAAAAATTTGGCCTCGGTTAAAAATTTGGAATCCTAGAGTATGTAATAAGTCCAATATAACAGTCTTAACTTTGTTGTATTTTTGCCACACGCATGAGAATTTGGACTGTTGCCTACATAGAGAAGAGAAATGAAAATAATAAAATAAGAATAATAAGACAGAAAGACAAAAGGACATGAAATTATATAGGAGAATAAGGCAAAAGGGCCAACAGTTTAATGTATTGGTTTCTGGGAATTTTGTTGCCTTGCTCTTGACCCTGGTAAAATGTTCGGCATGCAAGACCAAGACCTTTATTTGTCACCTTTCCCTCTTACCTATGCGATTTTCTTGTTAATTAAATTTAATTTAGGTACTTAGCCTAGCTAAAAGAGGATAATTTCACGCGAACCAAGCACTAAAGTTTCCGAATTGCAGGAAATAAAAAGAAAGGGATTAAACTTTCAAATCTTGTTAAGTAGAAGATTTTCTGTCATCTCCTTCTTGTTTTTGCTTTGCTTCTGATCTATCACGCGAGGTATATTACCTCTAAATCACATTCACCACGTCATGGAAGTAGGTTTTCTATTGTATTTCTTCTATTGAAAGTGTACTAATTTTGAAATTTTATGCTTTACTTTGGCATAGTCACACGTGGGTTCATTATTACATTCACACTTTCATGTGTTTGTAATATACATTAATACTTTATATATAGTTCTACAAACCAACTTTCTTTGTCTTTTATGGAAAAAAAAAATTAAAGGCTTTCTTATCTCCAACTTCTTTCACTCTACCTGGTGTTGCCTGCCTCCGCCATTTTCTAATCTGTCTGAAATTGGAACGTACATGTGATTTGGCTCAAACTCTCCTGCTAGCATCCAACATTCATTCGTTTCTCATATTTCACGATCTGGCTGTTAAAATGATGACTGCTCCAAATTTCATTTCATGTCCCTAAAGATCCCAGAAGCATTTAATGCAGGTGGGACACGAAATATCCTTTTTAAATTAACTTTTTTCCAGTATTTCAATGAAATCTTATTGACATGAGAAAAAAATATTTTATTTACTTTTATCTAACCCCAATTATAATATAAATTAGTAAATATGCACATATATAGATACAAATTGAAATTGTGACAGTGGAAATTTGTTAAATTCAAAATAAACAAAAATACCAAATAAAACTGGTGGCCTAATATTTGGTTGCATTTTAAAATTTTAAATTAAAGTTGGGGAGTGAAATGGACTGGACAGATGAAAAAAGGTTTGTTTGTGAGAAAGTAGTACAACTCTTACAAGCATGAGTGGATTTTACTTTTTTGTTAAAGAGACCATGATTTGGTCTGAGAACGGAACAGCTTTTACAAAGGACGACAGACAAACTGAAAGACAAGGGTGGAAGTAAATGAAGATCAATAAGGCCGAGGACTGAGGAGAGGAGCGTCCAAAGGACGAACTGAGTCAACATCTGGGCTTCGGCTTCTGTTTCTTAGTCAGCACGCGCGGTCGTTTCAGTTTTTGTCGTTTTCCTCTCCCCACTCGGCTTGCCACGTATCGCGTTTCCTTTACTTCATCGTTAATTTTGGGTTACGATAGTTAGCTAGTTATCATCCAACTCATTACTGATTTTGGTTTTTATGGTAAACTCATTGGCACATGTTGAGGGTGTGTTGTGTTCGTGTTACGGTTAGGTACTTACTGTTGCATACACTGTTGGTTTGGTTGAGTCTATTTAATTCCGAAAACCAGTGGACTCGAGTAATTGAGGTGGTTAGTTGTCGGGATACCCATGTATGCTTAATTTTCTAACATCATTCAAACAAGGCTGATGGGAACAAAACATACGTTTGTTGAAAAAGGGCATGGCAAGAGGGAATAGTATATATAATGTAAACCTATAAAATGCTTTGAAGAATGTGGTTCAAATGGGTGGAGGATTCTCTTTAAGAATTTTTAAGTATTACTCTTGAATTTGAATTTTATAAGCAAGTACTTATTTTTTTAATCTTAAGAGTTTAGACTTGCCAGTGATTTTAAATAGTCTATGTTAAACTTTTTAACGCGTTAGTTGCAAGGGAGTGGCAGGAAGATTTAAAGAGTCGGACACAAATGGGGGAGAAGATAAAGAGATTACCAACTCAAAGCGTGCTATTTTCTCATATTAGTGTACAGCTGTAAAGTAAACCAGTGGAGTGAATGGGACTGCAACTTTGTCATATAGAAAGTAACCACACAAAAGAGGAATCAAACTTCCAATTATATCCGTTTAATGATTGGCTGCCATTATGAAACTAGGATAATGTGGTCTTTACCAACCCTTTTCTAATTTTTTCTTTTCAAATATTTTTAAGGTTCATATCTAGGCGGACGTATTTAAATTTGAGAAAAAAAATGAAAGGATAATTATTTTAGTATAATTTATTATTAAGTAAAATAATAATAAAATCTGTTACATATTTAATAGTCTATTACATAATACAATTACTATAAAATAAATACAACTATGAATCCTTCTGAAAATTCAACATATTTTTATACAAAATGTGGGTTACGAGGAAAGTATCACTGTGGTATACCGTAGACCTGGAGCGGGGTCTGAGCGATCCAGTGACACAGTGCGGGCTGTCTCCGGATGTCGTAAATTGCTAATTTGTATTAAGTAGCGTAATTAAATTAACTGCGCTGTACAACAGAGACTAGAATTAGACAATCTACTGTGTTTGCATTTAAAAAGAACAAGAAATACGCCTCCTTGTTTTTACATATCTTGGTTACTTTATAATATTACTTATTTGGCACCAACTTGACCTTCCCTCGTTATACGAAAACCCGAGATTTGAATCAGGAAGTCTCCTCATTCCTTCCTTCCTTTATCTCACTAACAAAATTCTCTGATATCTTTCTTCGGAGGTGCTATATTTGTGACCACCCCACTCCTTCAATTTCAATCTCCTGCTTTTACACTTCATTTTCAGCTTCAAAAGTTGAAACCTCTTCAACTCTTTCCTGTTAGTATGGTGCTGAATTTCACATCAACCTGAAACTAAATTTCTCAAGAAATCTTTTTCCGATCATTCCATTTTCTTTGTTTGAATAGTCTAATGATGGCTCAAAAGCACTTGTTGCACGAGCTCTTGAAGGAAGATCAGGAACCATTCTTTCTCAAAGACTACATTGCTGACAGGCGTTGCCAACCCAAAACAGCCTCTTCCAAAACCCACTTACAAGTCAAGAAACCAAAACCTATCTCTCAAAACTCTCACTTCAATCACAAGTTTTGCCGAAAGGCTTGCCTTTTCTCCTTTACCAACTCCCCAGACCCCAGAAAATCGCCTCTCTTCGAGTTTCAGTCACCAGCCAAAAGCCCCTGCAAAAGCCCCAACGCCATCTTCCTTCACATCCCCGCAAGAACAGCAACCCTTCTATTAGAAGCTGCTCTTAGGATCCAGAAACAGTCATCAGCTAAAGCCAAAACTCAAAACAAAAACAACGGGTTTGGTTTATTTGGGTCCATATTAAGGAAACTCAAGAAAAGCAATAAGTCACGCAAAAGGGAAATCACCGCAGAAGGTGTCCAAGTCTTGGTGAAGGATATACTAAGGTGGGATTCTCCTGCTGGCCGTAGAAAAGTGTCCAAAGCAAACAATGAGAAGGAAGTACAAGAGTCTACTTTTCATGTGAAAACTGCTTCTCATACAAGTGCTTGTGAGACGAACGTTTCTTGCTCTTTCCATGGGAGAACTAGTAGTGCGATTTGGTCAGAGAGTAACGAAGATAAGTCCTTGGATTTGGATTTGGAGACACCATCTAGCAGTAGCGATCAGTTCGAAGAAGAGGAGGAATTAGTAGAAAACATCGAGTTCATTAGCAAAGATGACGGTTTCGAGTTTGCTTCTTATGATAATCACTTATGCGAAAGCCCTTTTCACTTCGTGCTCCGAAGAAGTCCTTCGCCCGGTCGGCGGACGCCGGACTTCTCGTCGCCAGCAACCTCACCTTGTCGTATAGGAGTGGAGGTATGTCTAAATTATTACAAGCTTTAACGAAATCCAATATATCTTGATTGCGTTAGCCAAGTAACTGCGACTCGGATAAATCAATAAAGAGTTCACTCAGTAACGCGGACGGACTGAATTTGACTTGATTGATTTGTCGGCAATACAGTCACTTTCAGAAAGTTTGGCCCGGAATGTTTTTCCTTTTATTTACACGTACTGCCCTCCAAGTTATACAAATTGTATAAGATCCAGATCTTTTATGAAGGTCATATATGTCATTAAACCATCAAAAACTACGTTAGCTGTTTGTGTACTTTTTGATCTCTCGTCTGCCATGCAAATCTTTGATCTAAGAAAATAATTTTTGGCAGAAAGAGGACAAGTCCCTTTTTGTTTTTTCTGTGATTTACCCCAACACAATCCCTAAACTCACTGCAGAAGATTTCCAGATTTATAAATTTTGGAAGGCAGGTCAACAAACTCGCCAATTAAATATGCGTTTGCATGTAATCAAGCATAAAGCCACAATTATGGAATTTTATGGGCAACCAAACACCAATAATGTCCTAATCAAGATAATTGTTGTTAATTTTTAATAGGGGAAAGAGAATAAAGAAGTGGAAAGCTCGAAGAAATTCCATGTCCAAGATGCTGTTGAAGAAGAAGAGGAGGACAAAGAACAATGTAGTCCTGTTTCTGTACTAGACCCTACTTTTGATGGGCATGACGATCAGAGCGAGGACGACGGTTTTGATCCGGATTGCAGATATGTGATTGTACAGAGTATGTACACCCTTCCCTTGTATTGTATAGCCGTTTTAACCTTGCTTATTGCAGTACAACAACATAGAGTCTGCTATCTCTAAAAGTGTTCACGTATGGACGGTTATGATCACGTAAATCTGTGTGGGTGGGTTCCATTTAAGTGATTGTGCTATAACTTGACGTGTGGGTGATCGGGCCAAGGTTGGTTAATGAATGCAGCCGCTACTTTCTTTGTCATAGCCTCAAGTTCATATGTGACCCACACTGGTTCAGTGTTAGGAGAGGTTTCGTAACTGCGTGTGTGGTTCCAGCAACATAATCCTTTTAGAAGATTTTGAGACTTTTTTTGTATGGATGGTAGATGGTTCTCATGTTTGGAGTTGTTGGAGCTTGGCGGTGACTTAAAATTGGTGGAGCCCACTTCAGTTATGGTTTTATCGCTTTATTTAGTTGCTATTGTTGAAATGCTTAAAAAGGCTGATTTAACTACACAGCTACGCATATTTTAGCTTCTACCTCAAACTCCTTATAGGAACTTTGAAGTTCTTTGGTATAGACATTCCTGAAAGACATTTAACCGGGCAGTGCGAAATAAACTTAACTTGGTGTAACATAAGAATTGCGATCGAAATTTAATAATTCATGGTGGAAGGTGAGCTCTTGCTTTTCTTGGTTCCTGTAATTGCTTTACTAGTTATTTGACTCACTCACTGGATAAGCGCTAACCCAAACCTATTGATGATTCCGGTCGGCTCTTATCTTGATACTAGCTTTAGTTTGGTGGAACCCATTAAATTATCTGTGTGGTGTTGATCAGAAATGGATTAGGTAAAATCAATTTGGCAATATTTAATATCTATGTACTTGTGTACAGGAACGGAACATGTTCCTGTACTTGGTCTCTTTGAAGTTACTTTTAAAAGTGAAGTCTGCATTTAATTACACTCGGGGTTTAGATGCAGGGGAATCAATCAGATTTAATTGACAACCGTCTTGATTCTGAACTCTGTTTCAATGCATTTGCCATTTCAGTTGCATTGTCCTACACATTTATGTTGAGCTTGTTGGATATTCTTGTTGATTGGTTCAAAGTTATGAAGACTGAAGTTCATTTCCTTTTCCATTTCCAGGAACGCGGCAACAGCTATTGCGGAAGCTCCGGCGGTTTGAGAAATTGGCAGGGTTAGATCCTGTTGAACTTGAGAAGAGAATGTTGGAACAAGAGAATGAAGCTGATGATGAGGACAATGATTTCCATGACCTACACGACGAAATTGAATCTGAAAGCGATGATGAGTCGGTAGCATTGAGCGTGGAAGATGAGATTGACAGGATCATCTTAGAACATCTAAACAAACCAAGCTCCAATTCTATGAAAAAAATCTCAAGAGACATGAAAAGACTGGTTTCAGACCTCATTGAAGAGGAGAAAAGAGAGCAGAACCGTTACTTGGATGCAGAAGTAACAACCGTGAAAAGGGTCTGCCAGAGGTTGGAGTCATGGAAGGAGGTGGAATCTACCACAATTGATATGATGGTGGAACAAGATTTCTATAGAGAACTTGATAGGTGGAAGAGATACCAAGAGCAAGTGGGAGAGGCAGCTTTAGAGATCGAACTTGGTGTCTTCGGATTGTTGGTTGAGGAATTGACTGAGGAACTTGGTGGTTTAACTGGGATCTAATATGGTCAGGACATTTTTGGAGACTAATTTTGGGTTAAGGCTCTTTGGTTATTATTTTCTTTTGAATTTTGGGGGGGATCAAGTATTAATTTAAGAGTATAGACTAACATCCAGTATTAAGGGTAAAATCGTAGTAGAAGGAAGATCCAAAAGGCTAGATGGTAGTATATATATGCAAGTGAAATAAGAAAAGGTGAATGTATCCCTGCTAAATCAGACCCGACGTGTGCAATTCCTGGCCTTTAGTATATGTATTTTACTATTTTTCTCTGCTTTTCTTATCAACTGCTATATAAGTCCGCAAGCCATAAAAATCACATTAATACTATGTTAGACTCTAAATTCGTGAACAATTTCAAGAGCAACACTTACCATTAACCCTCATGCCCATTTAGAACCAACTACTATCAAAAGCTCTAACAAAACTCGGAATATCTTAGTACCAAGTCGGGATAGTTTTTACTTCAAGGAAGAAAAGCCTACTCTATCAAATAGGTTAAAGTTGGAAACCTTTTACGGACTCTAGCCTACTCTATCAAATCGGCTAAAGTTACTAACCTTTTACAGACCCACTCTATTTCTCTGGTCAAATTGAAACACCCTATGATGGACCGTCGTAGGCTCGCCGGTTGCCTGCGAAAGGACTACATAAAAGCCACTTTTTTATCTAAAAAGTGACAAATTCTCATCAAAGCGACATGTCTCTGAAGATAGGATTCCATTCCAATTCCCTGATAAGCCTTTTCTTTCTTTCTTTCTGCTGAACCTAATCACAAAAGCCGTGGCAGGAAACGATTCCAATTTTCTCAGATCAGTGCAGTCTGTTCGACCGTCCAATCAGATAAATAAAAATTTCCTTTCATATGCGTTAGGTTGTTAAAGAATTACAGAACTTGTATTACTCACACAGATGATTATAAAACTAATGAGCGTAAAATTAAGTTTAAAATTCAGATTATGAATCAAAATATCTAGATCTTATCAAATTGTCACACATAATCTATCATTGTAATTACAAGTTTAATTTGATTTACAAAAATGGAAGAGTCTAGTTAGTTGATTGATTCAGATAAAAGCTAAAAGTCTTGTGAAAAACCATAGTCCAATCTATCAATCTCATGGAACTAGTCTCGCAGTTAAAAGTGCTTCTCATACGAGTTCAAAGAAAACAAGGTCTTACCACTTAAAATATGTCAGCTCTGACCGAATGTGTCCAAGGACATCCCACAACTCAATCTGCCATATTTTGGTCATTGCTCTCAGCCCTTCAAAGTCCATCCAAGGTGGACTACAGCATCTTGTCTTGGTTTATTTTTGTTAGTCAAAGCCCATTACGTTGTTCACAGAACATAAAAAATGAACCTTTTGCTGGGGCAACAACTTATTTACCAACCGGACCAGGTGTAAAATTGTCGAGTGGACCGAGTCAAGACTTTGAGGTCACAAATTTAGTCCACATGATATTCTTTTTCCCTCGCTATCGTACCTTTTCCATGTGATTGAGGAAACCTAGTCAACATATTTTGGAATGAAAATAATACTTACCTTTTCTTTCGCCTAACCTATTCAATGTCAAAATTGGTTCAAATAAGATGAGGGAATAGATCTTTTATTTTCAAATCTCTGTTAGAGAGTAACAGTGATTCGGAAACAAAAGAACTGATCTCATAATTAGATGAGCTTAATAAGGACCCAATTGATGACTAACAATCCAACCTATCATAGATTTTTCTTACATTTTTTTTACAATAGAAGAGCTTACATGTGCTATTTCTAAAATACACAAAAATTATGAATATATTGAATAAATTCCTAAATACATGTATTAACTCATGACAAACGGAGTACAATTTAATGAAAATAAATTAATAAAAAATTAAAATCAAATGATAGTTTGTGAAATTAGAGTATCAATTCTCAAATACTAATCCCTAGTAGGATTTTTTAATATGACTTCAGCCAATTAAGTGATTGACTACTCCTCTTGAGAAGATAGTTTTTAACATAAGCCGCTCCATTCCACATTAGTTTATAAATTTAAGTATTACCAAGTTATTGATAAGGTGAGAGGGGAGGAAGAGAAGGCAATACAAGATTCTAGTGCTGGCACTATTTGACCCAAACACTCATTATAGATTAAAATTTTATATTTTAGTAACATCTTTTGCGCATTTTAAGATAGAAAAGAAGTAATATGTTGGGAGGTTTTTCAGCATGAGTAAAATGATATTCGCCACGAAAATGGGATTCCAGTCAAGTAATAGGAGGCATTTATAGTGGACTTGCCTCGAATTGTGAGTCTTGTCATCTCTCTACATGAATGAGCAATATGACGTAGCTCCACCCACCAGAGGGAGCGACGTCATACTACATACGATTAATTAAACTGCTTTCGTATTCTAACTATATTTGATAAAATACAGTTAACATTATCCCAAGAATCCCTAGCTCTTTTTTCTACACCCAGTGTGAAAAGCCTTTTCTTTTTTTAGATTACAGAAACGAATATAATACAAGCTTTGATTTGTTTGAAAAAGACTATACATGTACACACGTTTTAAACTTCCGGCATACATGAACTTGAAACAATGGATAAAGACTTGAGTACGACGAACTTCAAAGCAACACATGGTTATAGTTGACTATATTGACTGGGAAACGGCAGAAAGCTCGAGGGGAAAAGCAACTTCGTATTGATAGCCGCAACACGTTTTTGAATTGATTGATCAGCAGTGACTTAACCCTAGTTGGTTGTTGGCTTATCAATTAAAAAATAACTTATTGATTTAAATCAACTTATTAGATTTATAAAAAAGCTATTTAAGTTGTTTGGTTATAAGAGCTTATTTTGAATAAGATATTTTACATCAGCATTCTGTGTTATCAGTTGTTAAATTTTTTTAACTGACGATTGTACCTTATGTTGAAAAGTTCTTGGAAGATGAAACTAACAACTCTGTTTCTTCATTATTCATGTCAGTTTCTTCGTAGATTTAGCTATCACATGTTATTTATCTTCTCTTTTTCAATGAAACTCCGTCGTAGGTGAACTCTATTGTGTATATATATTTGTTTCAGAAGTTACTTAAACATCCTATTCTTCTCCAATAACCCTACTTATATTTATCATCCAATAATTAATAATAATAATTAATTTATAAGATTTGTGTTTTTATGTCTTTATTAATTTAAATATTTTAACTTTGTATATTTATTTTAATAATTCAAAAAATTATAAATCATAAACAAAAATACATTAAATTTTAATTAGATTAAAAATTTTATTTAACTAAGAATATTCAATGAAATACTAAGATATATAATATTTATACTTTTATATTTTTTTAAAGTTATGTCTTTATAAGTCATTTTATATATAAACAGTTAATACTAAATAACTAATTTTATTAAACATCTCTGACAAACAGCTAATACAATTCGCTGGTTAAATCAGTTGATATAATCAACTATCAGCTAACAGCTAATGCAATCAGTTGAATATCAAACAGGCCTTAGAGAATACCAAGCTTCTTTTAAATTTATTTGATGTCACATTCTATGCTTTTTGGTAGTTGATAACTCGTCGTTTTGTAAGTGCTATTGGTATGGATCAAATGTTTATCCTATAAGAAAATTATATCTTTATTATAGGTGCATAATTTGTGTTTATAAAATTTACTTACCGTCGTTAAATTTATCGACAGAACTTCACCGTTGCTAAATTTACCGACACCCATACAACATCTCTTGCTAAATTTGCCAACAAAAGTCTACTTACCGTCGCTAAATGTTCCAATGGATTTTCAATACTTACTTTACTGACGGACTTAAAAATTTTGTCCTTATATTTAGTGGCGGAAAAAATTTGTTCGTCAGTAAATCCTGATGAAGTATTTCTATTTCGTTGTTAAAGATTTCCGACGACCATTTTTCAGACGACTCATACGATCGGTAATTTCCTCGGCAAATTCGCTTGCCGACAGAAAACATTCACATTTAATCGGTAATTTCTGTCACTAAATACCCTTTTATTGTAGTGTTAAGTTTTGATCAATAAAGAATTTAATTTATATTTAAAAAGAGAGAATTTGTTGTTTATTTACATGTATGTCAATTTATGTTCTTTATATTATTAATCGACTTAAAAAGTACTATTCTCTTTTCATAACTTACGAACTTGAGTTCGATTTCCTGAACACAACTTAATACGAGATTAACTATAACTGATAGGTCGGGGGAAATTTAGCCTCCTCTTTCCTTAGGTTAGTAGTAGAGTCAATCATAAACAAGCGTTTTGTTCGGAAGTATAGAAACTAAAGACATGAAGAAAAAGGAGTCTTGCTTTTGTGTCAGTTTAAAATACACTATATGAAAAGGATACACAGTGAATTTAAAATGGTTTCTCAGTCAAATGGAAATTTAATTTATAAACTTAAATAGAAGAAGAACATTGACGATGACAAATCTTAGTTACTTGAGGAGCAAACCTGAAGGACTACTTGGACCAAAAAATTTGATCCTGTCCCCTGACCGACATGGAGTCGTCAAACGTCCAACACATGCATGCGGCTGCTTTTGGAATTCAACACCAACGTCCTTCAGGTTGGTCTTTTGTTTTTCGGCCGAAATTTTCAGGTTGTTCTTATTACCACTAAAAACACAATTTTATCATATTTCTCATGTATCTAGTGATTGTACTCTTTCAGCTATCAATTTATCTTTTTTTATTACTTATTTTAAATCATGCCCTCAAATTTTCCTTCCCAGATCAAAGTTAATGTGTTCTATCAATTCGGCGGGAGTTGGCTAATGCTTTAGATGTTTGGAAATTTGTTCCGTATGAAATAGGAAAAACTAAAAAAAAAAGAAAAAGAATACCTCCTCTCCACGTGCTTAGAAGGTAGCGCACTGCTCCACGTGGGAAAATCCGTAAAATTAAAACACGTGTTTTACGTTGAAGTTTTCCTTCCTCGCGTTGTAATCCAGAACACATCAGAGATCTCTGTATCGTGTCTGATGTTTTAGTCCTTAATAAATCCATCCACGACTCACAAGCTCACGTGGCAATCTAATTCCCGACGCCCAGAAACCTCATTCCTTAATGCAATTGTGCGTTATAGTTTGTACTTTGCTGTTTTCTTGTTCCTTAATCCTCATTCCTGTATGCCCTGAAATTTCTATACATTATAGTGAAATATACTTGTTTGACTTTTCAGTTCGAAGTAAGCATATACTCGAGTTGTTCTTGTCAAGTAAGTTTATGGAACGCAGAGAAGAGAACTCATCTTCTTCGACTTCAAATGGTCACCAAGCGCCAATTTACACCGAAGCTGGGGTGAACATGAGCGTGCAAAAGCGAAAGGCTGGAAGAAAAAAGTTTAAGGAGACTCGCCATCCTGTTTACAGAGGCGTGAGACAGAGAAAAGAGAAGTGGGTTTGTGAGCTGAGACAGCCACGAAACAAGTCTCGGATGTGGGTAGGTACGTTCTCGAGCCCTGAAATGGCTGCTAGGGCTTATGATTTGGCTGCTCTGGCCCTGAGAGGAGATTCTGCCCCTTTGAATTTTCCTGGATCAGCTCATTTGTTGCCAAAAGCTAGGTCAGCTTCTATAAGGGACATACAATCTGCTGCGATGGAAGCAGCAGACAATATTGATGACTTCAAACAAAGTTCTAGTTTTGGTTCGAAAAAGAACAATCCTATGTCAGTGGTGGAAGAATCGCCGAGGAAGGTTTTCTTGGACGAGGAGGAATTGTTTAACATGCCAACATTACTTGATAGCATGGCAGAGGGGTTAATCCTAACACCACTAGGCATGCGAAAAGGGTTCAATTGGGACCAGGTGGAGGATTCTATGGACTTGACTCTATGGAGTGACTGATCATGTAATTCTTCATCTATTTACGTATCTTGGTAAAGAACTAGGGATGAAAATTGTAGTTAATGAATTAGGAAAAGTTCTCGTTGAGAAATTATGACCACTGACTCTTAAACAAAAGCCGATTGCTGGTAAATTCCGATTTTTGTTTCTTGACTGTTGATGCGCATGAAAATCTGCTTTGGACTAGTATGAACTCGGTCATAATATGTTGTTTTTCTTTCCCATATTTGTTGCATATGCAGCTCACTTTATTGGTGGAGCAATCCTTCTTGAGGACTTCTCAATCCTAACATGTTGTAGGTTCAAGTTGTTTAAATATTGATTAGGAAAATTCATTGATAGTGAATATATGTTATAATTTATATTGATTAGGAAAATTCATTGATAGTGAAGATATGTTATAATTTATAAATTATAAATTTCAATTAAATTGAGTTTATTGTTCAATTTTAAATTGTTAACTTATCAATAATTTACTTAAAATACATAATTTATAAATTACAATCTACCATTTGTTTAATGTATACTAAAAAAATTAAATACAACTTCTGTTGTTATAAAATATTCATCTTTAATTAATTGATAGTTATAATTGTAAGAATCGTTGTATTAAATTTATCATATGTCAGTCAATCAGCAATGCAGTTGTTTTTTTATTTTCAAACCATCAAATTGTAATAAGACTACTACTATATATTTAAAATGTTAAATTTTGAAGAGGATTATTAAAGATAATAATGGACCATATGGGACCAAGTCTGAAATTCTTTTTCCTAAGGTTTTGTTGAAATTGAGATGAACAATTCAAACTCAACTTCGATTGTTGAGTCTGATAAATTCGAAAACCCAAAGATAAAAATGATTATCTATATTATATCTGTCAATTTTGCATACATTTGAATTACATATTTAGCAATATATGTATATACATATTACAGTAAATCGAAGCCAGATGAGGAGTTTCGTATGATGGACCATAGAATTAAAGAGACCTTTTCAAAAGTTTCAAGTTTTAGAGAGATATTCCTGTCTTCTATGGGGATTTTGGAATTGAAGGAATTCTTGATTAAGTTGTAGATGTTGAACGGTTGTTTGATTATCATGAGATCCCAGAAGAGATGAAGGTAAAGCTAGTGGCTTACAGGTTGACGGAAGCCACTTCTGCTTGGAGGGAGAAGATCAAAGAGAGGACATGGTGTGATGGGAAGGATTCAATTTGTTCTTGGATGCAGATGAAATTGATGACTTGGAGGAGTTCTCTACCCTAGATTAATTTTATTCCAATAGTACTAGAGATATAGACAAGGTTCTCGTTCTATACAAGACTATACTATAGAATTTGTAAGGTTATCTCGATGTAATGATCTGGGAGAGACAGAGGAGTAGATGATTTCAAAATTTTCAGATGGTTTAAGACCTGTCTTGTAGGACAAGATCAAAATATTACCGATATGAACTTTTGTAGAGGCTCAAAATTTGGCATTGAAGGCAAAATTGTTGGCTCATGAGAAAGGCATAATTCAACCTCCCCGCAAAAGTTATGTGGGAGAAGCTTCAAGAGTATCCATAGAAAAGATGAAGACCCTGATAAAACCTCTTTCGAGTGGGAATCGTTTATAAAAAAAGGAAGACACATCCTTAGTGACTCTAAAACAAGAAGATAAGACCCAACAACATCAATTGTTTCAGACACGTTGTACCATTGCAGATTGATTGTTTGATGTAATTATTGAAAGTAGGAGCTACGAGAACATCATTTGCAAAGATGTGGTGAAACGATTAGGATAAAAAACTGAGAAGCACCTGAACCCTGACACAATTAGGTGAATTAAATCGATAGACAGGATTCAAGTGACTGAGCACTATAAGGTACCCTTTTCTATTTATTAATATCATAATGGATATGGATGCTTGTTACTTATTGTTGAGAAGGCCTTGGCAGTTTGATGTTGTTGTACATTATAGTGGAAGAAAAAATGTGTCCAAGTTGGAAAAAGTTCAAAAGAGTGCTTCACCAAAAAGGAAGAATTCTCATTCCAGAACTTCCAAAGTAGAGGGGCGAACTTTCTTTACTGTCTTGCCAAGTCAAAATGTGAAATGTTCATGACAGACTTTACTTCTATGAGCTGTTGTAACCTGATTTGCTAAAACATTTGAGGTTTTTTCCAATTAGACAGGACTTACTTGGAATGTCTATTTCCATAAGTTTCCTATTTTCATAATTTTCCCACTTGTTCTGATCTTCTATTTCTATAAGTTTTCTACTAGTTTTTGATTTTCTATTTTCTTTAGGATTATGATTACTTTGTCAAGCGCCTCCTAAATGTTATATTAGATATTCTACCAATAATATTATTATATTCAGTTAACTTTAAACTTTTTCTACCAATGAATTCTCGTGTTTCTTCAAATTGATTGTATTGCTCAGTTTTGTTTCGTTTATCGTTGCGTCAAGAATGGAATGAACTCTTGGGTAGACCGCAATTTAAGCCAATCCAACAAGTTTCAGGACATTAATTAACCCGGTTACCTCTTTCAATCTACATCACATCCCAGAGTTCTTCAAAATGACCTGTTTGTAAAATTATTCACACAACCATTGAACTCTTAAGTAGATGCTATTTTAAAGCTAAAAACACATCGTAATCAATTTTGCACTACTTGATCAACACTTCTTGTCTTTAAGACCTAAACAATACAGATTTGTGCTCATGGATAATCGAGATTTATTAAAAAAAAAAGCCACTACCAAGATTGCTAATCCTAAGTAGACTAAGTATAACCTTGATAATTTACTAATTTATTGAAATTGACATTGCACGTTACCAAAGAGTCCAAGAAGAATGTTGGCAACTATTTGGAAGCTGGAGGTTAATTAAGAAGAGAAGCAGAGAAGATAATTGTTAAGCTACAAGCAACCAAGCGGGTAAAAGAGGCGGGTATAACTTCAGAGTTAGGATGATGGTAGGTAGGACTTAAACTCAGAGACACACGAGACTTTTAAGGGGAGCTAGGTTTCAAGTTGTTTTATCAATCAAATAACGAAATGACGTGGATTTAAAATAGTATATAGGGTAAATTTTGAATCAAATCAGATGGTAAAGTTTAAATTCAAATATGAAAATTTTAAAATTTAATTGTTGAATTCGAATTAGATAAAATTGAGTTGAGTTATTTTTATTTTTTTAAAAAGAAGATTGATCAAGAGTAGAAATACGTTAAAATTTACAAAGGTAAGTTAAATCAAAATTACTATTTAATTTTTAAAATATTTATTAATTAATTATTATATATAATCAATGATTAAATACATAATTAAAAATTATTTCTTCATCTTTAATTGATGTTGTTTTCTCAAGAATAGTGATTGCAAATTATTCTGGACCTTCATTTTGATTTAATTGTGTTCATCATAACTTGGCAATTAATTAATACATTGGGTCTTAGTAGACTCTATCTTACGAGCCGCCCTGGTTGGAGCCTCTCTAGTGAATTTAAGTTTCTCTATGGGTATAGCTTGGACATTGTGACAGAAGATGAAACTCTGCTCACACTTGTTTACAGTCAATCTTAACTAGGGGCGTATGTTAACAGGAGATCATAGACTCAGTCAATTGTAGATAACTGTAGATATTCATTGTCTTTATATATTCATTGTAAATCAAAATCAATTGAGCTCATATTCTACAAACTCTATTCTCTCTCTGAATTATTTACATGATATCAGAGCTATCAAAAGCCTAACGACAGATCCAATACCTTCTCAAAATTTTCGAACTGCATCTCTTCTTCTCAAATTCAAGCTATTATGTCAAACCACGAAGAAAACTCTGGCTCCTCCTCTGCTGCTGTCAACACTATTCCTATAACTACTTCAAACACATCTTTGATTATTCTTAATCCCACCACCATCAAATTAACTGGCACGAATTTTCCGACGTGGAGGGTTCAATTAAATGCTCTCTTGATTGGATATGGGCTAGATAGGACTAGTTAATAATTCATGGATTAATGTCGTCAGTTGATGCGACAATCGTGAACCTGTTAGCGACAGTTAAAACATCAAAGCAGGCTTGGGAAGTACTTGAAAAGGCTTTTGCTAGTAAATCGCGATCGAGAGTTCTTACGTTAAAAGAAAGACTCTCGGGTCTTAGGAAGGGAGAACAACCGGTGGCTGTTTACTTGGAGCAAGTTAAAGGCATTGCCAATGAATTGGCAATAATTGGATGCCCTTTGGATGATACGAACATGCTCATCCATGTTATGAATGGACTCGGAACAGAATTCAAAGAACTTGCGGCTGCGATTCGAGCACAGGAAACTCTTATTTCATTTGATGATTTATATGATAAATTAATTGATCAAGAGGCTTATTTGCAGAAAATGCAGCGAACTGATTCAATTATTCCAACTGCATTGGTGACACATCATGGACACTGACGGGGACAACCTGTTGCTATAGTTGGTAGGGCACAAGGACTCCTACCGAATCCTACAGTAGGGTGTGCAACATATCTGCCTGGAACAGGGACTCGACAATCAGTGTATGAAAGAGCTGTAACTATAGATAGTAGCGCGACAAGTACAAGCCAATCTTCAGTCATCTGCCAGTACTGTCTGAATCCCGGTCACACAGCTCAGAAGTGCTGGAAAATTCATGGAACGCCATGCAATCGAAACCTGGCAACTAATGTTGCTCAAAGACATCCGACAGAAAATTCAGATACATGGATTGTGGACTCGGGCGCATCGCATCAAATTACAAACGATCTCCATAATCTGACTCTTGCAACACCATATGATGGTTCGGATCAATTAGTAGTAGGAAATGGGTCGGGATTATCGATCGCTAATACTGGTAGCACTACGCTTCTCACATCTGCTAAACCTTTATCTTTAATGAAAGTGCTTCATGTTCCTACACTTAAACACAATTTACTGTCTGTATCCAGACTTTGTACTGCTAATCGTATTTCCCTTGAATTCTTTTCTACTCATTTTCAAGTGAAGGATGCTGTGTCGAGGAAGGTTCTGATGCAAGGCAAGTGCGCCAATGATCTGTATTACATCTCCTTTCCGAAGAAGGTACCTATTGCTAATAGTGCCCAACACCTCTCGTCCCGCAATTGGCACCACATCCTTGGTCACCCATCTAGCTTAGTTTTGCAACATCTAAATAAAGTTTTTTCTTTAGGAATAAATAAGACATCCTTTAGTCTGTGTGTCTCTTGTGCGTGTGATAAAAGCCACAAATTATCCTTTTCAAATAAACATTTACGTAGTAGTTGACCATTTGAGTTAATTTTTACTGATGTTTGGGGCCCTGCTCCGGTCGTTTCTATTAATGGGTATCGTTTTTACATTGTGTTTATTGATCATTTCACAAAATATCTCTGCCTTTTTCCACTTCAAACCAAATTGGAGGTCTCATCTATTTTTGTTTCGTTGAAAACACTTGTTGAAAACTACTTTAACACCAAAATTGTGTCGTTGTATAGTGACAATGGTGGTGAACACGTAGGTCTTAAATCATACTTAAGTCAACATGGAATTACTCACTACACCACGCCTCCTCACACATCGAAATTAAATGACACAGCTAAACGTCGTCATCGGCATATTGTTGAAACTGGTCGTGCCTTTCTCCATCAAGCACATTTACCATTGACCTTTTGGACGCATGCCTTTCAAACTGTTACCTATTTCATAAACCGATTACCCACTCCTCTTCTCAACTTGAAATCCCCTTACGAACTTCTTCATAAGTCTTCCCCAAACTACCATCATTTGCATTCTTTTGGATGCTTATGTTTTCCTTGGTTACGACCATATACACATAATAAATTAGAGCCTCGATCAACTCCATGTGTGTTCATTGGATACTCATACTCTCAATAAGCCTATCTATGTCATGATCCAATCACTGGAAAAACCTACACCTTTAGACATGTTACATTTTACGAAACTAATTTTCCATATCCGAATCTTGCTACTGCAACTGCCCAATCTGTCCTCACTGCCACTAATATGAATTTACTGACACTACTACCCTCCCCTGCAGCAGAATCAAACTCTTTTTCATGCTACATGCATCACTCCTACTCCGTGTAACCTAACCCTTCCTTCCCCTGCTGATCATTGTTTTATACCCACTAAAACTGATGCTACCATACACTCTCCTGCAACTCCTTTGACTTCAAATGGTGATATAGATGACTTCACGGTATCTGCATCTCCCTCGCACAGTGCTTCACCAGCTCCACCAACCATGACAGCTCCACCAGATGCACCTCTCAACGTCTCTGTTCAGACAAATACACATCCCATGATAACAAGAGCCAAGAACAATATCCATAAACCCAAGTGTGTGTATCAGGTTAGCAAACATCCATTAACGACTAATTTTGAACCTTCGTCTGTATCGTAGGCTATGAAAGATCCACAGTGGAGAGCTTCTATGAATGTCGAATTTGATGCGTTAGTCAACAATCATACGTGGGATTTAGTATCGGTCCCTCCTGGTGTTAATGTGGTGGGTAACAAGTGGCTATATAGGATTAAAAGGAACCCAGATGGATCGGTTGCTCAGTATAAATCCCGTCTAGTTACAAAAGGGTTCACGCAAACTTATGGCCTGGAGACGTTTGCACCGGTTATTAAACCGTAAACAATTAAGATAATTTTTACGATTGCTCTTGCCCATGGTTGGACGATGTATCAGATGGACCTCAACAATGCATTTTCACAGGGGGGAATTAACGGAAGAAGTTTATATGAAACAACTTTTGGGATTTATCCATCCTGATCATCCGCATTATGTTTGCAAATTGCGGAAAGCAATTTATGGATTACGACAGGCTCCGTGAGTATGGTATGATGCTCTCAAATAGTTCATTATTTCATTTGGTCTTCGTAACAGTATATTAGTGATCCATCTTTATTTGTATACAATGAAAATGGAATAGTGGCATATTTCCTGGTTTATGTGGATGATCTATTGTTGACGGGAAACTCTGTATCCTTTTTGATGAAGTTTATTGATGCATTGTCTAAGGCCTTTTCACTAAAAAAGCTAGGCTTTCCGAGTTATTTTTTTGGGATTGAAGTAATTCCTACATCCACGGGTTTGTTTCTATCTCAACATAAATACATACGGGATATTCTTGATCGATTTGGTATGTCAGAAGCTAAATCCTCATCTACTCCGTTATGTACTTCGATAGTTCTACACCTTGATGATGGCACTGCTCCAACGGATGTGTCTGTTTACAAACAAATGGTTGGTTCTCTACAATATATTGTGCACACACGTCCTGATGTGGCATTTGCGGTTAACAAACTTGCTCAATTTTCACATGCACGCACTGTTCTGCATCTGCAACAACTAAAGAGGGTTTATCGGTATCTTAAGGGGACTATTAATTTTGGTCTTCAACTTTGCAAACCAAAACGATTGGCTCTTCAGGTTTTTGGTGATATACCACTACCACTACATGCCTATAGTGATGTTGATTGGGCTGGTAACTCGGATGATAAAACTTCAACATCCTCTTATATTGTTTACTTTGGAGGCAATCCAGTCTTGTGGCATTCTCGACGGCAACAAACAGTTGCACGATCCTCGACGTAAGCGGAATATCGATCTGTTGCGACAACTGTAGCTAAACTACAATGGTTATACAACTTGTTGTCTGAACTCATCTTCCATTCAAAGGTGCTCTGACCTTATTCTGCGACAATCTTGGCACCACTTATCTATGTAAAAATTCAATTTTTCATACTCGAATGAAACATATTGCATTGGATTACCATTTTGTCAGGCAATTAGTTTAGGATGGCAAGCTACAAGTCGCACACATTTCCACACATGATCAAATAGCAGATGCCCTTACCAAACCGTTGCCTTCACTGTGACATGTAACATTGAGATCCAAGATGCATGTTCTTGATGGAGACATGCTCTTGTGGGAGTGTAATAGGAGATCATAGACTCAGTCAATTGTAGATAACTATAGATCAGATAATATCAGTTTGTTTGTATTGTAGATAATGATGCCTTGGGGTAGATCAGATCATATTAGTCAGTTTGTTAGATATTCATTGTCTTTATATATTCATTGTAAATCACTAAATCAATTGAGCTCATATTCTACAAACTTTATTCTCTCTCTGAATTATTTACATATATCTCTCTCGACCGGTTTCTGTGCAGACAAACGAGGCTAAACTAGGCTCTTTAGCGCACTTTCAACCTTTTTAACACGCTTAAGTTTGTGAGATTGATCCTACAAAGCCAACCCTTTAGAAGTTAAAAACTCCAGTCCTAGCCTAAAAATTAAAGCCATTTTTTTATTAATCAGTTGGATAAACTCAAGATATGCTAAGAAGGTCGCTTGGAATAAATTTACTTCAACTGGATGACTTACAGTCAAATTTATAAGCAGTTGGTAGCTTCAATAGCTTCTCAAATGAGTAATCTAAATGGGGAAATGAGAAGAATCTTCCACTATTATTATGATATTTTCATTAACGGAAAGTAGGGAAACATTCAAAATTAAAGTGCATTACCAACCAAATGTAGAGGAGGAATTGGATAGAAATCCAAACTAACATCAAAGTGAAGATATATTCTGGTTTGACATTGTTATTTTTACTAGTTATTGGTAGATAACTGTATGATTAAGCCATCTTAAATACTTTTCTCGTAGCGATAAGATATTGTGCTTCCCTTGTGATGTAAATGGATTTATTAGGCCTTAACTCACTACAACAAACAGGACATTTAGAGAAGAAATTTAACATCGCTAAAGAATAAAAAATCGTCGCAAATACTCATGTGCGATGAAAGCATATTATCACCCAAATCATCGCTGAATCTCGATAGCAAAACAACATCCGCGATGCTTTCCTAAAGTCGTCTCTAAAAAGTGTTTTCGATACAAACAATTCGTCGCTAAAAAGTATAACCGACGATATTAAACAACGTTTATGTTTCGTAAATTAAACTTTTTAGCGACGAAAGCTTAATCGTAGTTAATTGTTTTTAGTGACGATTTAATTTTAGTAGTAGAGTAGTTTTAGCTACTAAATTCCTATTGTAGGGAAAAAATTTTAGAGATGGTCCGTGAATGTAGGTAAAAACTTTTTGTGACGAATTGAGTTTTGGTAGCTAATAGGTTTTTGTGACGATTTTGTTTTTAGTAGCAAAATACTGTAAGCTACTATTACGTTGTTGTAGTGAAACATTTTTAGCGACATTTTGTATACGTAGCTAATGAGCTTTTGTGACGAAATTTTTTGGTAACTAATAGTATTTGGTGACAAAATTTAAATTTGAATTTAATAATTATTATAATTGTTAAAAACGAATTAATTTAAATTTTTTACAATTTTAAGACTTTTGTGACGAATTTGTTTTGGTAGCTAATATTATTTAGTGACAAAATTTAATTTTGAATTTAATTATTATTATAATTGTTA
>JAOTAY010000005.1:39334527-39348849 GCA_025629805.1 Erythroxylum baracoense
TTTAACCAATTTTTTAAGCTTGTTAACTTCTTTAATATTACGATCTAACTTAGTCTTCAGTGTCTTGTTCTCCTCTTAAAGCGTCGTCAATAATGCTGGTCGTGACGAAGAGGCACCTACAGGCTTAGGGCCATACCCAAGACCCTTGATATAGCCCGATCGTGTACCAAAGTCATTGTTGCAAATGTCATCGATATTAGGTTGATTCCCCTCAGTCAATGACGTCTACAACAATTCCTGCATCTTGTCATACAATTTAAAGTGGAAAATTGAGTTAACTAAAAATAATTACTTATTATTACATAGAAAAATAAATTGTAATATTAATTTATTTGTACTTACATAATTACTTTGTGCCTCTTCATACGTCCAGTCTTGACCTTCCTTATAGTGTGTATGCTTGTACAGTGTGATCCTATCACACTCTTGCCCTTGGAGTTCTGTTTGACTCTATAATATAAATTTAAAAAATTATAACCAAGTAGAATTTATTGTATTAAAAATAGAATAATAAATTGAAAACGTTACACTTACTAATTCTTGTAGGACAACGACAAAAGATCTGGAGCCGGTGTTATGAGGAGTCTTCATTAAGGCTCTGTTGGCCTTGGCTTTAGAACACTTTTCCTAAATCAAGAGAAGTAGCTATGAGATCTATAAATATAATTAATGGAAGGAAATATGAAGAGGAAAAAAACAAACCTGAATCTTCGCTGAAGCCCAATAATCACACAATTTATTCCAATTTTCTTTAGTCTCCCGTTCTGGCACATGTTTCCTTGCTTCTTCATCGGAAGGAAAAGACTGATAATATTTATGAAGTCGATATCGGTAATCCTTCACCCTTTGTTTCAACAGTGAACTAACACTACTTGAAACCTCAGGCGTGTTAATATCAACGATATTGAGCTTCATCTGTGAAAACACGTATTAGATAAGTTATTAAAGTAAAACTGCAATACATATAATGAAATGAATTGAAATATTACCGAAACTTTATCCAAAGAATTTTGCAGTAAGTTATCTTCCTTCAACTACCTAACATGCTGAAAGCAAGGCAACTCATTCCGAACAATGATGCCCAACTCACTGGCTAACTTTGCAGCTTGGATCTTATCCACTAAGCGCCCTTGCGACGAGTCAATTGTCACTGACAACTATGAATTCATTGCAACATTGATCCGTTGCAACTTAACTCCTTTTATCTTACCTCTACCTTGTTTTCTGAGGCTAGTATTGGAACCTGAAAAAAATACATAATGATAAAAACACACTAAACATGTATTCAAAGCATAAATGTAAATATGTTTGGTTATCAAAAACATATCTGAAGATCCCTCATGACTACCAGACGATGTTGATAAAGGTTGTTGTTGCTGACTTATCTCATTTGATGATGCAATCACTAGTTAGTATGTGAGAGAAACTTCATCTGTCGTCACCACCTTCTTTCCTTTGTTTTGTCCAGGTGCCATTATAATGAACCTGTGTAAAATGAATTACGAACATAACGTATAATTGTAATTGCAAAATAAAATTAACATTTTGTGAAACATTAAATCTATGCTTAATTAACATAACTAAAACATCAACAACATAAAGCAATATCTTATTAACATTAATAATAATAATAATAATAATAATAATAATAATAATAATAATAATAATAATAATAATAATAAATGAAATGACAACCGATATATAAAACAATGAAGGTTACTACTAATTCGCATACCTGATGATGTATAGTTGTATGTGATTGTTGACTCCAGGCAAAAAGAGGAACACAAAATCTGCAAAATAGTATGGCCATGGAATTAGTGAAAAAAATTCTATTATAAATAAATTGAAAACTATGAATTAAAGGTTAAACAACTTACAGTCATATTTAATATGCATAGACATTATAATGACATAATTTATAAATATCTAAATTGTGCACAAAGAAAGAAAATTAGGATATGCCAATAATTAACACATAGAAAAAACAAGGTTAAAAAATTTAACGCAAAAGTTGTCTCCTTCATTGATAAGGTGGTGGTGTTTTTAATAACAAAATTGATAACTTTTTTGGAAAATCAAGAATTGCATTAGTAGGCACAATGAAGCTTTCTAAGGTTTTTACTAGCTTAACTGTGAATATAAAAGTTTGTAAACTAAATCATCGAAATATGTTGTAATGTAAGTTTCTAAATTTTTTCGTTGTTAAATTAATGGGAAAGCGAAGGATGAGTGGGAATGGATTATTTATAGTTAAAACATTAAAATTAAATTAACACAGTAAATAAGTTGCAAAATCATTTGAATATCAATCGTTAAGCCTTGACCTTGGGTTAAATGTGAAAAGTAACAATACATTAAACGCCACAAATTTCATAATGATATATACAACAATGAGAAAATGCCTGTTGTTCATTTTTATAATTTTCTTTTCCAGGTATATTTACTTGCAATTATTGTTAAAATATAGTTTTCCACCAGGATATATCAATTAAAATCAATAAAAGAAATTCTAATCATCAGAAAAAGCATACCAACTTTGTCTTCTCATAACTAATAACATTAACCACATTTTAAAGTAACATTTAAGCTTGCACAACCTGTCTCCAGTTTCCTATTTTTGATAATAGCCACGGTTCTATATAATTTCTAAGCATACCACAGAACATGTTCATAGTAACAATATCAAAACAACTTGCTTTGCTCCAGGCGATGTTAGAAGTTGCTCTAAACTGAGATATTCAACAATTCATATGCAAAACATACAACTTCCATCGAACAACTTCCAAGCAGGACTTTCATCGAACAACTTCCAAGCAGAACATACACCACAAGTATGGCCATCGATTCACAACTTCTCTTCCTTTTCTTCACCATCATTATCACATTTAAACAGAAACCCAACAATAAAAAGCCTTAATCCATGCAAACAACTCAACAAATCTATTCAACCATAAAAAATAAAAAAACAAAGATTCGGTATATTTAAGACATTAAAAAAATCGAGAACAAAAAAAGAAACAAAACTTACCTAGTTTTTGGAGGTCTACGAGATGATGAGGGGAAGATTTCTTGTCAAAAATGGACAAAAACAGCTGAAGGACGATTGAAGAAAGAAGGGATCATTTTAGTTAAGAGAAAACACAGAAAGGAGAGGGAGGGGGAAGGCTGCGTCTTCGAATTTTAACTCCCGTAGGACGATGTCGTTTGTAGTTAGACAGATGACGTCCTCCCTCCTAAATTTTTTTGTGACAGTTGTAACATTCCACGACGAAAACAACATTCGTCGTAAAATCAAAAGGATTTAGCTACAATAAATGATAAACATCGCCAATATATTTATAACTAATTTACGACGAATTTATTATTCGTCGCAAAATTCCAAGATTTGGCTACGAAACACTTGTAACATCGCAAATTCGACAACATTTTCCTACAAATTTGTGAAATCGTCGCCTAAAAATTTCAATTTGCTACGAATTGTTGAAAACATCGCCAAAATCTAAGCATTTTCTTTACTTCTTTGTCTATTTTTATTGTTGTTAAAAAACTTTTACCTTTATATGAAACTCATTTCTTCCTCTGTAGTCTCCGTGAAGTATTCTCAAAACTATCGATCTCTGACTTCTTACCCACGTATTAAAGTCATCATCCTGCATCTCAAAACACAGTCTGTAATCCTATCAGTTCTTTTTTACTATCTGTTGTATTTTCAATTGCGGTCTTCATTTCTACAACAAGTATTTTACCATTGTTAAATAGAAAAATTTGAGAATTTTATCCTTTTAGGGTAGATCTGGACGTTCTTTGTGTAGATCTATACATAGGGTGGTTTTTGCCGTGTTAAAGTTGATTTCTTTGTGTTTTGTACTTGCTCTTTGATTTATTTATGTTATGTTATTTGCACATTATCGTTGGAGAGTTTGGATTTTGCTCAACTAGTTTTCGGAGTCTTCATCGGTGTAGTTGACGTCAACGTTACTGGATCTTTTGAAGTTGTTTCTGGATTTTGCCTACTGAGGAACTTACCTTAATGCACCCTGCTTGCCATTATACACCCTTCGACTTTCACGTGTTTTGAAGGTGTTATGTTCAGTTTTGAACGGGCGATTATATATGCATTCACTACATAGTTTTAGGTTGTCTGTGAATGGAAGTAGCATGGAATGTGTTAATATTAGTATGATAGAACGGAAAACATATAATTTGCATTTGAATCTTTAGATGAGTTTGTCATGTCTGTAAGGTATTCGATGAAATTTCTGTATACTCTTGAAATTGTTTCAAGAGTATTTTACTTTTTAGCAAGGGTAACTTTCATATCATTAGGCACATTGAAGATGTATAAGTGCTAAACTAGACTAGTTTCAGTTGTCATTAAAATTAGAGTTAAACATATCATCGTTTTATTCTAAATCAACTTTTACAGAATTTACCTCTTAACATTATTAATAAAGGAATGTTGACATGGAGACTAGTTCTGGATGACCCTAATTCATACCATTGGGAGGAATGTGGAAAAATTGTCTCTGTTGAGCAAACCAACACTGAAAAAGAAATCTCTATTTTATATACTAATCATCGTTTGCCTTACATGGTAGATCTTCTGCTTCAAGGTGTTTAGTATCATCCGAATAATGTCACTTTCCTTATTATGTACTTCTCATTTTCTTTTATGAAACTATTATATTTATTCACATTTGATGGTTTATACTACATATTGTTTTAGGCTTCCTTCAGTCTCAAAGGTGACATGTATGTCCATGGAGGCGGAAGTTATGTCATAACACTCCGTAAAGGATTAGAAAAATTGGTTGATTGGGAAAATTCTTTAATTTTGAATAGTTCGTCTACTCATGCACGTATGCATGTCACTCCAATTTCAGTTCATTTAATGGTTTACTAATATGGAAATATCTAACTTCTATATTATTTATGTTTTAGGTACTAAATATAGCAACTTATTCACTTCATCCTCTAAAACTTTGGCTATAGCAGAAAATCTGTTGCAAGAGGGTGTAAAAAACCCTACAGTTGAGGGAACAACTGTTACTTTTTCAATTGGTGCGTTCGAACGTGATAGGACCCTTCTGGGCAATCCAGACATCAGGGACTCATTTACCTTTACCAACTCTCATGTTACTTAGAATCCAAAAAAACAATTATATCATTGTCAGTTAGCGAGTCAATCAATTGAACTTAGTTTAAAGTTTATTTATCATTGTATCTGTAATAATTTTCCAAACTACATATTTACTACTTAAGAGTCAAGTTACGTACTATTGAATGTGGACTGTTATTGTTATAGTTCTATAAGTGTATGAATTGAGTAACTTTTAATTCAAAGTTTGTACTACTCTATATATCATATTATTATATTAATAAAATTTTTAAAAATTTTCATTACTAATTTTTGCAATGTTAGTAAATACGAATGATTAAGTAATACTACTTTTTAACACTTAAAAATATGTTGTGAGATTTTTATTGCAAATGACACGTTGTAAACATTCAAAACAAATCTCTAATAAAATATATCTTAACTATGATAGATTATAAAATGTTAGTTTAATAATTTATGAAAATTTCAATCATTTGTTGACGATATTTAGAAATCGTCACCAAATGTATACATTTAGTGACGTTTCTAAAAATTCATCATTAAATGTGAAACATTTGATGACTATTTCAAAATATCGTCTCTAAATGTTTGATATTTAGCGACGATTAAAAGCAGTCGTCGCTGAACGTATAAGGTTTCGTGACGAATCATGAGTTTTGTCACCAAATATTGACCTTTTGGTGACGTTTGGTAATATCGTGGAAAAATATATAACATTTAGTGACTATTTACGAAGATCGTCGCAAAATGATTGACAAGTTATGGTGACATTTCTAGATTGCCTCGTGATTGCATTATTTCGCGACGAATACTGGAAATCGTCACCTATTGGTCTCGATTGTGCGACGATTTTCTTTGAACTTCGCTAAAGGTTTTCCCTTGCGCGACGGTTTTTAGTTTCATCACTAAATGTTAAGTTTTAGTGACGAACACTTTTAAACGTTACAAAAGGGTATCTTTTTGCGATGAATATTTTTTCGTCGTAAAAAAAATGATCGAGAAAGGGTCCCTTTGTTGTAGTGACTTATAATAAGCACCTTTCCACGGAAATTCTTCAATCTTCAACAACAAAGACAATGGACAAAATCGAACGAACCACAGATTTCTTGACCCAGAATCATCTTCGATAAGTAAACACTGGAATATGAAATTCATTTTACCTTTTATATTTGATGATTGGAAACATTACTTGACTCTATTTTTCATTTATTCACTATTTATCATAAAGTAAACATTGGAATATGAAATTCATTTTACATTTTATATTTGATGATTGGAAACACTACTTGACTCTATTTTTTATTTATTCACTATTTATCATAAAGTAAACACTGGAATATGAAATTCATTTTACATTTTATATTTGATGATTGGAAACATTACTTGACTCTATTTTTCATTTATTCACTATTTATCATCCCCTATGCCTGTTTGATGAAGTTTATCCAAAAAAAACAAAAAACTGTATTCGTGTATTTAGTCTCTGCACTTCTTCAGTATCCGTAATAAGTATCTTTGACAAGTGAGGGCCTAAACATTCATCAACTTAATCAAATAATAATATAACATTATGGAATATAATTAGCACCAAAACTCGTTTTCTTTGGCAACCAGATGATTAGAATTTAGACCAGACATTGTCAATAGGTGCTGTGCACGACCCTGGAACATGGAGAGAGTGCCACAGCCAAAAAAAGTGTGCGCACGCGCTTTATGACTCGGTCTTCTATGTTGAATACTAGGTCCAAAACTCACAAATCTTTTCTATTTTCAACCCTTTGAATTGTCAACCGTTTACCATGCTTAAAGTTAAAGATGCACTATATATGTATGTCGAACTAATTCTTTTTTCTGCTCACATCTAGTATTTCTCCGGATCGACCAAGAATAGAAAGAGCGATCATCATCATCCTTTATATTGCTCAACTAGTTTTCCCAAGTTCCTTCAACTTTTCTACTCATGCAAGGAAGCGATTTAACTCGGTTTTCTGAAACAGCCGCGACCAGTTTTCCTCAACCTGTGAGACCTGTTAACAGCTATTATGTGGAACCTGCAGTGTCGCCTCCGATTGCATACCCGTATAACCCTGAACAAACGGCTATGTTTCAGTCCTTGAGGTCAGAACAAAGATTCTCGGGAGCAGTTTCAGACACATATTCTCAGGCAGATGCTAACGCAATGAACACACAAGGAAAAGAGACAATAGAGGAACTTTTGAGAGCAATCTTGGAATTGTATGAAAAGCTTCCAGAAAGTGTGCGGAGCGAAGTGAACTTGGAGAAATTTCATGTTCCAAGCAACATAACGAAGGATTCGACGACCCACCGTGGCGTTGAAGGACCATTGGAGGATTTGTCGCATAAGCTCGAGCGTTTCAAAATAAGAACCATACAATTGGGAGGCGTTGTCAAGGAGGAAGACAAACCACTATGAAGTATAATCATGGATCGCGTATTCAGTAAATCACGCTGCTGCTGAATTAACGACTCACTTCCCCTTTTCTTTTCTTTTTCTTTTTCCCTTTTGGACAGAGTAGACTTTGTTATGTCGATTCTTTGGTTCATTAGAAGATGAAAGAGAAATCAGTTGCTCTCCTTGTTAACCTTAAACTAAATCTAGTTATTTCTATAATCATGGTAATTTTGTGCAGTTATAAAAAATCAGTCAAGTGATTTACAAAGAATCATCCATAATTCACTTCTACTTTTGTTTACTGTATATCACAAGGATTTGAAACTTAAAACCTACATGTAAGTTTCATCCCCTTGCACTAAACTAAATTCTTCTAAAAAATATAATGATGTAATATCTTTATGGGATTTTAAATTACTACATTATAAAAGTTGAATGACATTTGGGATTAATGACTATCTTAGCTTTTGATAAGTCATAATCATGGTCCCACAAATAAAAGAACATAATATAGCTTAAATAATTAAGAGTAATAATAAACTTTTTTTTTTTTTACTGAATCATTATCCATAAACAAAAAGCTGAACTTGTGAGATGTAGGAAAAGGTTTACCATTTCTCCATTCATTTTCATTTGCTCAAATTATGGATTTAAAAGTAGTGAGAATGAATTTGTAAATTTCAATGATAGGGGCACAAAACAATTTAGTCAGGTATTCGCTTTCTCATCACGCAAGCTCCTAACAGTCATATCCATCTTTCAAATGTTATTGATGTTTCTCAAACAAGTTGTAAGTAAAATAATTATAGACCAGAACACTTCTCTTAAATGAGTAGACTTGGTACTTCCTCCTTCCCTTCAAAGCAACTGTTATAACTTTTGACCTTCCAAGAACGCTTCATTCATGCTAGAACTTATGCTTCAAGCAGCGTCTCAGATTAAGCCACAGATTATTACATATTACTACTACAAGAGCCTTCCTTCTGTTTGGAATATAAAGTTTTTCAATGCGTAGTCGCAAACGTATATTCTCAGCAGTTCAACTGCCTAACTGGGGTTTCATTTTCACATAAATCAAGCTAAATATGCCACTCAGAAATCACAATTCACAGCTTCTACGTTTTGCTCATCTTTCAACAGCTATTGCCAAGCATGAACTCTGGTTCTAACTCACCTCGTGCTATAAATCTAATCCCCATGCTGCTGACTCCATCCACTAGACCCCTGTACAACTATAGTTCATGGAGCCACAAACCTGGTATGCCTTCTGGTTACAGAGCTCAGTATCAGACATACGAAAGTGGTCTAATGCAATGACCTCAGATCAGAAGAACGTCCCGGCCATTACACACCTCCGGCCACCGCTGAGAACAACGGAGTGAATTGGGAAATGATGAATATGTCAACTACCGCCAGGCATCGGGGCTACTCAGTTGGCTATAAGGACAGTAAGTCCCGTGGCATTAGTGGAGCGATAGAGGAAGATTTTTCAGGCAAGCTTGAGCGGTTCAAAATAAGGAAATTAAGGGCATATGAGGTTGTAAAGGAAGAAAAGTCTGACAAATGATTTGTCTGTATAATTATATTCAAGTGTCTGGTAACCTAATCAACTAGCCTACATGCTAACCGCATGTATATGATCTGTTTCTTCTTTTCTGTGGCGTCATAACATGGTGGCATCCAGCAGAACTGCATATGCATGTAAATAAAACTGGAAAATTATTCTAAGCATTTCTTTTTCTGATTCCTGGAAATGTGCTTTAGTTGTTACAAAATTGACATAGATATTAAAAGATCAATTACTTATCTTTTATTTTAAAATAAAACACAATTTTATTTAAACAAAACCTTTTGATTTCAATGTAAAATTCAATCACAGTTGATTGAAACAATCCTCATTTAAGTGTTGATGATAAAAGGTGTTTAGAAATGGTAAAGTTGGATCGGAGAAGAAAATGTGATAAAAGGTAACTAGAAATGGTAAAGTTGGATCGGAGAAGGAAAAACGAGATGTATGTTGAAAAAGAGAAGTTTCTATCATCTGTGTTATTTACAACTAATTGGGCTTTATATACAAAGAGCCCAAAGTACAAATAGACTGAAGGCATACTAACAAGCGAACAACTGCTGCTAACTACGACAGATTAAATAAAAAATTACATTTCTTCACTCCCCCTCAAGTTGGGGGTTCATATACATCTTTAACACCCAACTTGGACAAGAGGTACTCATGCTGCTGCACTCCCAATCCTTTGGTAAGTAAATCTGCAATTTGCTCATTAGTAGAAACATGCTGAGTTTGAATTAATCCACACTGAATTTTCTCACGTACAAAGTGACAATCTATTTCAATGTGTTTCGTTCGTTCATGATATATGGGGTTCGCTGCAATCTGCAAGGCTGCTTGGCTATCACAGTATAACATAATTGGTCTTTCACTCTTAACTCCCAGTTCTTCAAGCAATCCTGATAACCATACCAACTCAGCAGTAGTATTAGCCATGCTCCTGTATTCAGCTTCTGCTGAGGATCGTGAAATCGTGCTCTGCTTCTTTGACTTCCATGAGATTAATGAATCTCC
Organism: Erythroxylum baracoense; assembly: GCA_025629805.1. NCBI lineage: Eukaryota > Viridiplantae > Streptophyta > Magnoliopsida > Malpighiales > Erythroxylaceae > Erythroxylum > Erythroxylum baracoense. The sequence goes on from JAOTAY010000005.1 coordinate 39,344,644, forward strand.
CAATTTCACAAAGAAACCTGTTATTGAATGTCTAGTCATGGGACAAGAGGCCCAGTCAGAATCACAATAAGCAGACAATTCCATATTTCCATTGGTGGATAACAAAATTCCTTGCCCTGGACTTTTCTTCACATAACGCACAATTCTTAAAGCCGCCTCATAATGTGAATGTTTTGGCTTCTGCATGAATTGACTCAGGTGTTGTACTCCATAGGCTATATCTGGCCTTGTGTGAGTTAAATACAAGAGTCTCCCTATCAACCTTTGATACAGTGCTATATCCTTCATTTCTTCATCAACAAGGTTCAACTTTGTTGCTTTATCATACTCAACAGATGTCAATTTCTGGTTCTGCTCCAAAGGTGTGAATGCAGTCTTTGCTCCCCCTAAACCAGCATCTTCAATTAACTCAAGAGCATATTTTCGCTGATTCAAAATAATCCCAGACTTGGATCTGAGCACTTCAATGCCAAGAAAGAACTTCAAATCTCCCAGATCCTTCATTTTAAAGTTTTGATGCAGAATCTGTTTCAGCTCATCTATCATTATAGCATCACTTCCAGTTATCAACAAATCATCCACATAGATTAGAAGAACAACTATATCACTTCCTTTCCTTTTGGTAAACAATGAATAATCATGTTTACTTTGAACATATCCATTGGCAACTAAAGCATCACACAACTTCAAATTCCACTGTCTAGATGCTTGCTTCAAACCATAGAGAGATTTGAGCAACCTACATACCATGTTCTCCCCCTGGTTGCCAAAGCCCTCAGGAAGTGTCATGTAAACCTCCTCGGATAAATCTCCCTGTAAAAAAGCATTATACACATCCATCTGATATAAAGGCCAATGATGCACAGCAGCAAATGCAATGACAGTACGAACAGTGACCTGTTTGGCCACAGGGGAAAAAGTCTCCTGAAAATCAACTCCTTCCTTCTGGTTATAACCTTTGGCAACTAACCGTGCCTTAAACCGTTCAACTGTGCCATTGGAGTTGTACTTAACTTTGTACACCCATTTGCAACCAATGGGGTGCTTACCAGGTGGGAGGGGAACCACCTTCCAAGTGACATTAGCTTCTAAAGCTTGTAATTCCTGTTGCATAGCTTCTACCCAACGCTTGTCTAAAATGGCCTCATGGTAAGTTTTGGGTTCAACGAAGCTAGAGATGGAGTTCGCAAAAAAAACAGTATGTGTAGGCAAGTGTGAATAAGAAATAGAATCATGAAGGGGATACGGAGTTGTTATAGCAAGTGAAGAAGATGAAGAGGGTTTATTTGGACAAATAAAGTTTTGTAACCAGCCTGGGGGTCTGGATATTCTAGTCGATCTCCTTAAAGGTTCAGATATGGTGTGTGGAATAGAAACAGGTGGAAATGATGTAGGAGGGGAAGCTGAGGTTGCAGGTGAAGTTTGGGTGAAATCTGGTGGCTCAAGAATAGTTTGTTGTGAATCAGGTGCAGCTAAAGGATGGTTAGGTGGAGGAGGTACAAGCTGCAAAAAATCTGGATCAAGAATGGCATTAGCATCAGGAACAGGAAAGAAGGGAGAAGGGTTAGAGGTAAATTTGAATGGGAAAATAGTTTCATGGAAGACGACATCTCTGTTGATAAAAAATTGTTTGGTGGAAAGGTTGAAAAGAATATAACCCTTTTGGACAGTGGAATAACCCATAAAAACAGAAGGGATGGCTTTAGGAGAAAATTTATCAACATAGTTGGTGACAGTGGCATAACAAAGACAACCAAAGACTTTGAAGTGATCAAGGGATGGTGGTTTATGGTATAAGGCTTCATAAGGTGATATCCAATGAAGAACAGAGGTAGGTAAGCGGTTAATGATATAACAGGCTGTGGAAATACACTCTCCCCAGAATTTAGAAGGCATGTTGGAATGAAATTTAATGGCTCTGGCTACCTCTAAAAGATGTCTATGCTTTCTCTCAGCTATGCCATTTTGCTGAGGGGTATTTGTACAAGAACTTTGGTGAATGATACCTAGAGATGTGAACAAGGTTTGACCTGCTTCATTGAAAAATTCTGTTCCATTGTCACTTCTGACAATTTGAACAATACCAGAGAATTGAGTTTTGGCTAATGTAAAGAAACTTTGTAAGGTTAATATGGCATCACTTTTGAGTTGAAGAAGATAAATCCAGGTCATACGGGTAAAGTCATCAACAATGGTGAGGAAATAACGGTGGCCACTGTGTGTGGAGATCCGATAAGGTCCCCAAAGGTCAATGTGTATAAGGGAAAAAGGCTTATTTGCTCTGGTAGTACTTAAAGGAAAAGGAAGTCTTGTTTGTTTGGCCAATGGACATACATGACAAGAATTGATATCATCACAATTGTTCAAATTGAAATTCAAATCTGGTATTTTATTCATAGTAGAAACTGAAGAATGGCCAAGTCTAGCATGCCATGTACAAGGTTTAGTTTTGACATTATTAACAGACAAACAAGAAGAAATACCAGTACAAGATATACTAGCATCAACAACATGAGACATAGACTTGGGTTGACATGACAAGGGTTGTAAAATGTAAAGACCAGCTCTCTCTTTACCAATCCCCAGTATCAGTCCACTGCAAAGGTCCTGTAGGATACAAAATTTTGGATAAAAAATGACAAGGCAATTTAGGTCTTTGGTTAATTTTGAGACAGATATGAGATTAAAGTTGAAGTCTGGTACATAAAGGACATTTGTGATAATGTGAGCAGGTGAAAGGAAATGTGATCCTAAATGTGTGACAGTAGTGGAGTTACCATTTGGCAATTGAACACAAGCATGTTTAGAAGCACAAGCAACAGTAGAATGCAAGCAATGAAAGTTAAAAGTCATATGATCTGAAGCTCCAGTGTCAAGTATCCATTCAATAGAGCTAGGCTTACATGAAGAAGCCATACCTGCCATGTGTGCCGCAGCAGTGACTGGAGTAGAAGATTCCTTGCTCAAAAGACTCAGGAGCTGCTGGTATTGCTCTGAAGTAAAGACCGGAGCAGATGATGATTGGGGAGCAACTGAGTGAACTACTGACTTGGCATCTGAGTCATCATCATCATCTCCTGAACAAGTAACATTATTAGCTCGCTTCTTAGTGAACTTAAAGTCTGCAGGGAAACCAATGAGCTTGTAACAAGATTCCTTCTTGTGCCCCTTAATACCACAATGATCACAAGTTCCCTGAAACCTCCTGCGAGTATTAGAGGAATAAAGAGCAGTAGGTTCTGATAACGAAACCAAAGAGGATTGTTGGCGTTGAGCCTCATCCTGAATAAGCATCGAATAGGCCTGATTTACTGAAGGTAAAGGCTGCATAAGAAGCACTTGACTGCGGACAGCTGAATAAGTCTCATTAAGACCCATAAGAAACTGAAATAAACGCTGCTGCGAAATATTCTGAGAATTCTTGCGAGACATGTCACAATCACAAGTCGCAAACGGAACCAAAACGTCATATTCATCCCAGAGAAGACGTAATTTGGTGAAATAAGCAGAGATCGACGAAATACCTTGAGAATGTGAAGCTATTTCACGATGAAGAAAGAAAATGCGAGATCCATTCACCTTATCATACCTTTCCTTCAGATCTTTCCAAACGAGAGCAGCACTCGATGCAAATACGATTCCAGCAGAGAGATCCTTGCAAACTGTATTAAGAATCCAGGAAAGAACAGTGGCGTTGCAGCGCTCCCACTGCGGATGGAGATCCAGATCCAAATCATCACGTGTACAAGTGCCGTCAACAAATCCAATCTTATTCTTTGCCAGCAATGCGATTCGCATAGATCTGCTCCACACACTATAGTTCTCGATTCCTGTGAGTTGATGCGAAACAAGCAATGTACCGGGAGTATCCGAAGGATGAAGATATAAAGGATTGTTAAAATCGATCTTAACAGATGTGTTAAGAGAAGATTGCGAAGAATCGGAATGATCGATCGTCATGAATGACATGAAATGAGGAAAAACAAAAATGAACAAATTAGGGTTTCGAAATTGGGAAAAAACACAGAAAACGGAATAACAAGGCTCAGTGAAGCTCAATAACAGCAGTATATTGTCGTCAGTAGCAGTGGATCAGTGCCGGTGGCTCTGATACCATGATAAAAGGTGATTAGAAATGGTAAAGTTGGATCGGAGAAGAAAATGTGATAAAAGGTAACTAGAAATGGTAAAGTTGGATCGGAGAAG
>JAOTAY010000005.1:39358533-39371320 GCA_025629805.1 Erythroxylum baracoense
TTTATTTTTTTTTATATATATATATATATATATATATATATATATATATATATATATATGGTTTGACAAGATTGGAAGGTGATCTTTATATGTATTTAGACTGATTAGTTAGGGCATCACATGTTCCGTATTATGTTACTAAGAATCCATATGGTCAACATGCCATATGTCCCTAGTGCTTTTACTTGTATGAGTGAAATTCCTATTTCTTTGTCAAAAGAAGGTCCAAATGTTTAATCTTAAGAAAGGTTCCATTTATTTTCCATATGTGATTTCTTCTTGCCCAATCATCTATCCTCACTAGGTCATCTTCATAGCAATTATATTGCAATACCTCTTAAGCTAAATCCATAATGAAAAATATGATAAATGCCAAGTTTTTAGATGTAATTATGTCAATAAATAAGAAAACCATAGAAATTTAGATTTTTATAATTTAAAAACGTTTCTATTATTAAGACTATAGACAAAGAAATCATAATACAAGATAAAAAAATTCTGATTAATTATCTAGTGGTGACATCTTAAGCACTCTCCTAATATTTCTCCATTAAGATGAATTATAAAAAGGCATAGGCGGCAATTTAATTCTAGTATTCACAAAACAATGATTAATTGCATTATTCATCCAATATAACTTCTAATGTTGATCTTTTTGAGTTCTTATATATCTTTAAATGAATCTTTTCTCTCATGACTCTTGTATAATCATAGTCTATTGTTACAATAATATAGTTTGAACACTCTCGGTATTATCCCACATTCATTATGGAGACAACAAAAGAACATTTTTGGGTGTTGACAAACCATTGTGATTAGTTGAAGTCTTCATTTAAATGCTTATATATGAACTTCGGTTTCAGTATTGTGTGTTATTTGAATTGTGGTTGGTGAATAATGTGTTTGAACGTGTTTATAATGGTGAATAATTGAAAAATATAGTGCTTTTGAAATGTCTTAATCTATGTCAAACAATGTCTCCCTCATTTTGACGAATTTATACTATGTTTTAGTTGTCTACGTTTCATATGAGAGATACGTTAAGACAGTTGAAGTTTCAAAAAAATAAAGAAAAAACAAACTAAAGAAAATTAAATTTAACCAATTAACTTTTAGGTTTGCTTCCACTTGTCTTCTCAAACGAGGGTTCATTAGACTTCAAATATAATTATATTTCATATCTTATGACTACTTTTAATTTTTTCATAACCTATTGAAAATAAATTTGTCCACATGCTTTCTAATCTTAAAGTTTAAGAAACTCATGTGATAATGATAATATCACATATATTTTTTCTAACATGAGTTCTATTATCACCATCTTTTTATTTAAAATTGTTATCTGTTAGTAAATTGATAAGAGGGTCTCATTATTTTTTCTAATTACAATCAAACATTCATTAGATATAGAACCTAAAAACTTGGACTATAATTTGTTTGGATAGAACAATGTACGACTTATATCACTTGAATACACATCCTACCATATTTCTTTTTTAAATTCAAATTTTGGAAATCAACTTGTAGGTGATTTATTCAAACATGATTACTTGAGCTTCAATGTGATTAATTCAAACTTAGTATTAACATAAGAAATTCATAGGTTTGATAGTCATGACAATTCTTTGCATAACAAACCCCTAGGATGGTATATAGGTTGGAAACCCATGATGCAGCTCCCGTGAGGCTTATCGGTGAAAAATTTCACGAGCCTAGGAGTTACGACGAGAACTTACTTTCTCGATTCATAAGTGTAATCAATGCCACGTATATAGTGCTTATTTAAAATCAAACTTTGAAAATCAACTTGTAGGTGATTAATTCAAACATAAATACTTAAACTTCAATGTGATTGCTCAATGTAGTGTTGGATTTAATACATGTAGGTGTTTTTTCTTTTTTCTTTTTAATGTCACTACTAACAGGAAATTGGTTGGCATATTCTTTTATTTGACTGATATATATTCATATATGTTGTCTATCAATTAAATCGTCCAACTTATGTTCATATTTGGAAAATTGTTAGAATAATTGATGGCTAGATTTATGAATTACAATTCATTTGTAAGGTTATTATAGCTTAGGATTAATTTTGTGATTGCCCGATCACTAAGGTGGAATTGGTTATGATTGAGTTTTCTAATTGTGAACTCATATGGTGGGATAGTTTGGTTTCAATTTGGATGGAAAATGGTCAAAAACTTGTAAAAACTTAGGGGATGTTCTATAAAGTAAAGATTAAATGTTCTAAAAACTTAAGGGAAACGAAGGAACTAACTATGAAATCACTTTTTTAAATATCAGTTTTGCAGAAATGAGTAATGTTGATATATCTTGAATGTATAGATGATTAACACCTGATGGTTTCATTAATACTGAGTTTGTTGAGGGAGTTGAAGCTTTTATTCATTATGCATTTTCTCAATATGCATATATGGATGGCCCAAAGATCAGATGTCTATGTAAAAAGTACAAATATATTCGTTTTCTTCTTAATAATGAAGTTAATCTCCATTTTTTGAGAAAAGGGTTTGTTCCAAATTACTTTGAGTGGACACGATACGGGGAGCCATTGATTTGTAGCACCTCAAAAGGTAATGGACTAAACTCGTCAATAAATGTGGATGAGTTTAAAAGGAGACTCGATTTAGAACAAATAATGTAGGTGCAACTAAAAATCCTTACATCCAAATGGCTGATGATGTAGTCAGTTATACCTTTTAGGAAAATATAGAAAATCTTGAAGAAGAACCAAACCTACATGTAAAATAATTTTTTGACTTACTACAATCAACTGACGAAGAATTATAGCCAAATTGTGAGACCATAACTCAATTATCTTCAATTACTCGAATATTAAGCATAAAGTCTGAAGGGCATATTTCTGATCAAAGTTTTGATAAAATTCTTGCTTGGTATAATGAATCATTGCCTTCTGGTCATACAATGGTCGATAATTTTTACAATATAAAGAAAATAATTAAGGGTCTTAGTTTGTTAGTTGAAAAAATTGATTGTTACAAATTGGGATGTATGTTGTTTTGGGGAGATGATGTGGGATTACAAGAGTACAAATTTTGTGGTCAATCTAAGTTTAAACCTAGAAAGCATACTATGAAATAGAAATTAGTACCTTGGAAGCGAATGTATTATTTCCCGCTAACTCCAAGACTCCAAAGACACTTTCCTAGATGGTTCGAGAAATATGTAAGTTTTCACTTACAATTATTGAAATGGTTGAATTATCATATCAAAATGTTCAAATGACATTATACTATTTAATATGATAATTTATTTTTGTGTAGGCCTCAGAAAATCCAATAGAGAATAAGTTCATATATGATATTGCAAATTGACCTTTGCGTCAAACTGTTAAATCGTATCTGTTGTATTTCGTTAATAGATACAAATTTATACAAAATATCAGGTCATAGCATAGTAACAATAAATAATGGGGTTTGCATATAGGAAGAATTGATGGATTACTATAGTAAAATTACTGAGATACTTAAAATTGAGTATCCTGCATTGTTAATAAGAGGAGTGTGATATTTAAGTGTGACTGGTTTGATCCAACTCTTAATTTTGGTATAAAAGTGCACAACTAATACAATCTAGTTGAATCAACCAACGAAGAAGATTTAGATAATTTGAACCTTTCATGTTGGTGATGTAAGTGATCTAGGTGTATTATGTCCTTTTTCCTAGCTTACGACAAGATAAGTCAAATTGGTTGGTCGTTTGCAAAGTTAAACCTAGAGGTGTTTTTGAATTACATGGAAAAGGAGAAAAAAATAAGAGAACTGAAAGTGAAGCATTTTAGGAAGATGTTTATGAAAAATATTTATGCGTTACATATAACGAGAGGATGAGGAGGGCTATAGATCTGAAGAGAAGCCTGAGTTTAATTCTAATTGTTTAGAAAAAGAAGATGATGATTTTGATTTACAATATCGTGATCATGATATCGATTAATTTGTGTTTGTAATATAATATTATATGAAATATTCAATAAAATGTGAATTTTAGGTTAAAAATATGCAGTCAAGGATCATGTTACCATGATTTCCATCAGTCAGTGCAGTTCCAATTGAAGCATCATCTTCTGTAAATGCTACAGAATCTGTATGTCCACCTACTGTACATCTAGATGAGACATCACTTTCACAACCTACAGTCCCTGTACGGTCACCTTCTGTACCTGATGCTACACCATCCTGCCCTGCTACACCATTCACCTTTTCTCCTTCATCCACCACCTCTATACCGACAAAGATATCTGGGGTAAATGTTGCAAACAAAGGAGGCAACCCCCAGCCTAGAGCTAAGGGAGTTGATGAAGAACTGACATCACAATTGTCAATAATTTGTGAGTGAAAATACATCAAACATTATAGGTTTATAATTAAGTTATAGGCTTTAATTTGAAAATGATCTAAAATTAATTTTATATTAGGTTGGTTCCATCTAGAATGTGCTCAAAAAATATGACATCCAAGTTCAAGGAGAAGATTGATCTTTAGGGTTATGTATGGAAGAATATCTCTCAAGCGATAAAGAATTTTTATTATCAGGAGTTTGAGGTACAAAAATTTTTTTTTCGTACTTTTTATCTAAATAATTTTATACATTAATTACATAAATATTGTAGGTTATAAGTACTTATGGTATGTTTTTTCTTTTTTTTCATAAAGAATTTTTTTGGGATTCCAAATTTGACGTTGTTATTTATAAAGTATGGGAGAGAAGAGTTCGTACACATTGTAGAGACTTTCTTGGTGCAATACATAAGACTGGTGTACGACCTCTTTATATATCTAAAGAAATATGGAGTTGTTGGTAGCAGTATTGGACATCACCCGAGGCAATGTTCATTTTAAAGCACAATTCAGTAAACAGATGTGGAAGATCGGGGGGAGAGAGTCTTTCCATACACACTAGAGGATCTATTACCCACCAGGAGCATACAAAGAAACTTGTAAGTATCTACACTTTACACTTATATCCTAATTTTTTTACTTTGATGTATGAAATTTGATTTCAATTTAATTTGTTGTGTGAATTTTGGAATGAAAATATGTGTATTATGGAGAATGATAATGTTATAAATTTATGATGCCATATATAAGTGTGTTGTGATAATGTTATAAATGTATGATGCCATATATAAGTGTGTTGTTCAGTTACTTTATTCAACAGGGGGTAAATATCATAAAAATAGAGGAAACTCTGCCGAAATTTTTGTAAATTGTAGTTCACTTATAGCATTTTATTTTGTTGCATGAAAAGTATATAGTAGGAAGTTTACACTTCGTCAGCTCTTTTTCATACCTATACTAAGAAGCATGATGGTGTAACCTTATTCAACACTCGATGTAGAGAACTTAATGTATGTGAAATTTATGCTTTAATATTAATTATTAATAATTATCACTTATTAATATAAATATTGCCTCTTGATAGGACAAAATACAAAAAAGCATTCAACAACAGTCTCAGCACTCTAAAACTGTTGATGAGAGTCAGATATATTTTGATGAACTGAGTAGTAGGGACCGTCATGACATGATCTTCAGCTTAGGTTCATTTTCAAACACATGTTATTAACAATCCTCCACATCCAGTTTAGCTACATCTACTAGGCGGTTCGCATATAATGAAAGAGTTATTCAGCTTGCGAGCATAGTAGAGAGACTGACAACTCAGTTGTAACAGTCGATGGAGTACATAGTCCAGCTCTGTAATGAGATGGATGAGTTGAAAGGAAGGGGCAACACATCATCGCAGCAGTCAAAGCATCTGCATTCACCAACCGCATAGCTTAGTTGTAGCTACTCTCAAGTCATTTTATGTGAATTAGATACTTATTGTTGTAGATAATAATTTTTTATTATCAATTAAGATAATTTTTACTTTATATTATCAATCAACTTATTGTTTAGACAAATTAAATGTAGAAAAAATCAAAATATTATTAATAGATAACTGCAGAAATTAATTATCAATCATAAGATTATCAGTCAAAAATAAATGTATGAAAAAAATTTACCAACGGAATAAGAAAAATCCTTCAGTAAATTTACCGACGGAACACAACTTACTATTGCTACATTTTTTGACAAATTTCCAAAACTTTGACCATTGCCAAAATTTACTGACGAACATACAAAATCCATCACTATATTTATCGATGGCATAAAAGTTACTATCGCTAAATATAACGATGGAATAGAAAATGTCCATTGGTAAATTAGCGACAGAATGTTTCTATTTCATTGTTAAAGATTACCTACGACCGTTTCTTCGATGACTCATGCCGTCGGTAATTTCCATTGCTAATTTTGCTTGCTAACAGAAAACCTTCACATTCCGTCGGTAATTTCCATCGCTAAATCCCATTTTTCTTGTAGTGTTCCATTTATGATAATTTATGTCATTCAAATTGATCATTTTATTGTAATTATGTTCCATCTTTCACCTTAGATAAACCATTAATAACGAATCAAAGCTCTAATACTTTCTCAGGTTTAATGCAACAAAAGAAACAATAGCCAATTTAGTAAACAAAATAAAATTTTCCATGCTTGAATGAAACTATGATGAACAAATACCAATGCACAAAAATAAATCACAAAGAAGAATATCAAAATTTTAAACTGGAAACTATCTCAATGTGAAAATTAAAAATCACAAGAACTAATCAAAAAATAGTTCTTTGAAAAATCAATGAATACATCAAAATGGGCTCTCTATTAGATTAAGAGCTTACAATAATAAATATTCATTAATAAGAGTGGCAATCAATAATGTATATATATCAAAATTTCAAATACCATGAATACTTTTTTTATATTACGACAATTCCTTCATTGTTTTATGACAATTCTTCTATTGTACTGTTAATGTTAACTACTTCTCTACTCCATACCAAAAAAAGAAAACAAAATCAAACACCTCTCTTATATTGTAACTTTAATAGTTTCTACAAAAGTTCCTCTTTCATACTAAAGAAGAAGATGGTAATAAGCATGCACAAAGATGAAGAGAATAATCACACCTAAACTAGAAATAGAAAAAAAAAATAAAGCGGTCACACAACCACACTAGTTGCAAATCTAAACCAAATGAGAAATGAAGAGAAAGAGAGACAGGGAGGAGTCTAACAGTCACACCACACATACAAAACATAAAGAGTAAATTTTTTTATAATAAAAGTTACAACTCTCTATACAAACTATATACAACCCAATCAATTCTTTTAATTACAATGAACTTCACCTAAAGAGGATCCACAACACTTACGTTTCTCTGTAATATCCCTTATATGAAACCTACAACCATCCACATAGATAGCAACCAAATTCCTATAACACATTCAAGGTATACAATTATATTCAATGCTATACATGTACACATTACAAAACTCCCCAATGCTTAACATTATCATTTAAAAATAGTAATACATCTTTACATTTACATGGTAATCCAAAAGAAAACATACAATTTCCTTTCTTCATTACATGTGCAATCATCTGTAACTAAAAATATATTCCAAAAGTACTTTTTCTTTTTTTCTATTGGCCTTGGTCCCTACAGATGTTCCCTGTACCTCCCTCCTATGACTTGGACCTATACGGATTAACACATGTGCTAAACTTAAAAGCTTAGTGAGAAAACACTTAGTTTAGATGACCACTCATAGCAGTCATTTGCCAATCACACACATTCAGAAATATCACAACTCATAAACCATAAATTCACATTCATAAACTAAATATTGATATTCGATGCTCATGTAAATAATGATGTCATACTTAAGCAAAGTACATAATGCAAATATGCTTCAATGTATTATCCATATACCGAAAATAAACGTTTATAAGCCAAATATTGACATTCAATGCTCATTGGTACAAATTATCAATATAATTGTATATCATTACAACCAATACAAAGGCTCACCAGTACGAATTATTCATGTTGTCATGCTGTATTTCTTATTTATGATTGTTAAGTTTCCTTTCTGTGTTAAGCCTGCACATTTTCTGTTGGTGTGGATAACAGGTGCTATGGATATCTGAAGATATCAAACTGTGGATGCCCGAAGGTATCAAACTATGGACACTGGAAGTTATCGAACTGTGGACACTGGTGATGTCAAACTATAGCAGTTACACTGTAACCCTATAAGCATGCCTATCTATCCACCACTAAGACAATAGAGCAATCACTATAACATTTCCTTTAACCATTTTCCAATTTCACAATTCATATATTAATAAGTGATATGATATACATTTCAAGTCATAAAACTTGTATTTGTGTTCATATATGCAATTCATAACTTATCACCATTAGAAAGGTGTCAAAATCACACTTGTATAATCATACTATACATATATGAGTGATAAATATGCATATAAATCATTTATGTATATGTACGCTTTCTTTAGAATGCATTATGCTCAATCTTATATTCCAATGTTTAGTCTCTCAATTCACATGTGGTAAGTCCTATTTTATTTATTTCTAGGTGTTCAAAAAGTTTCATATACATTCAAAAAGGTTCAGATAAGATTCAATAAAAATCAGAAAGGAAAACAAACTCAAAATAGTGCAATTTGAGCTAAACCCCAAAGTGGTCTGAAAATAGGCAAACTATCAGTCTAAGAACAAATCACATAATGGAGTCTAATTGTTCCTTAATATTTGTATTAAAAAAGTCAGAACTGGGTTTCGTGGCCTTCTAAAAATTTGTCCATCTATGTCTCTAGTTTCCAAAAAACCAAAGATCAACCATTTGGACTCTTAACACATGAGCTATAAGCCAAATATCACACGCTATTCTAAAACAAGGACAACATTAAGTCACCATTTTAGATCTCAATTTCTAACATCATAAAGTCATAATTAAGTCAAAGACTCTTTAGAGGTTTCTAGTTCTACGTCTTAGTTTTCATATGCAACTAAAATCACCAAAGTTAGAGGTTTGTAAGCTGATTTATAACCAAAACAATGTGACTGGTTCAAACTGTAGACAAAATTCCACTACACAATAATCTCTTGTCATATTCAACCAATTCTCTATAAGATAACACCAAAATAGAACCAAAGTATCATCCTAGAAACCATTCCACTTCTAAATGAATCCTTTTACACATTCAAATGTACACAAATACATAAATTAACTAAGTGAAGTCCTAAACCTCAAAATTGACAAAGTAGGTCTTCTATTGCCTTTCCTTCCCTTCCTCTTTAGCTTTGCTTGACTCACAAACTAGGAACACCAAAGTTGTACCTTTTAATCCCACCTACAATCTTATAATTTCATTTCTTCATAAGCAAAGTAAGAATAGACAAAGGTGAAGAGAAAATCCCTAATTTTTACCTTGATTTCCACTTAAGATTAGCTTGACTTCTTACATGAAAAATGTCAGGATGAAGAAGATGAAATAGAGTGGAGAAAAATCTGAACTTAGAACCCCTAAAATGTCATGCTTCTCTCCTCTCCATATGACCATTCCATAACTTTCAAGACTCACACATATGCTTGATTCCTATTGGACACATATGCTTTATTGTTATTGGTCACACATGCCTTAATCTAATCGGCTCATGAGTTAACTTTAGGAAAAAATACATATTAGTCTTTCTTCTTCCTTTACTTCCCACATTGGCCTACAATCTTAGCAATTAATTTCATTCCCCTATGTCTTAACTTTCTAATGTAATAAATTTCATGCAATTTGGTTAATTATTTTAGGAGTTATACCCAAAACACTATAGGCTATTTGAAAACAAGGACAGTATCCAGAACTCAACTTCAAACTAGAATTCAAAACTCTTAAGGCAAAATTAGAATTTGGTTCCTTAACGAAAGTTTTAGTCCTATGTCTCTAATTTAATCTCCAATTAAAATTATCCAATTTAGAGGTCTACATGCCAAGATATAGTCAAATTATAGAAATATATTTAGTGGAACCTATCCATTCAGCGAGGTACATATGCCAAATTAACTAACTTCGGTCTTATCATGCAAGAGCAATACAAAAATACATCCAAATTAACAAAACACATCCCATTTACTTATTGAATGCTTCTTTTATCAATTCCCCTCACATCACATTCATAAATCCAAGAAAATATATCAAAAAGTTTCTTACATATTTCACGTCTAAGTATGTATGTCCATGCCGAAGTGAACAAATTATCCATTTACCCTTGTCTTTTACATTAAGTACCATTATATTTCTTGTTATACTTAGATGTACTTAATTCATTATGTTCACTTCTTAATATAACCTATACATGTTATAATATTTCGTCCTCGAAATTTATATCTGTATCCCCATGGTGACACATTGGGGTAGATAAAACCCTTGTTCAAAAGCTCTTGTAATTGAATCTTAAACTCTTTTAACTTTATAGGAGTCATTCTATAAGGTGCTCTTGAAATAAGAGTAGTACTAGATACAATCTCAATAGATAATTCTACCTCCTTCTCAGGTGGCAAACCTGGTGACTCTTTTGGGAACACGTCAGGAAACTCAATTACTACGATATGTCTCGTAAGTTCATCTTCTCCCTTTTTGAATCAATTACTAAAGCCAAATACGCCAAACAACCTTTTCTAAGCAGTCGTCTTGCTAGGATGGTTGATATTACATTAGTCAAATGATTAGATATAATACCATGCACCACTGTTTCTAAACCATCAGAATTTTTGAACATAATTGTTTTCGAACCACAATCAACTATAGCTTGGCGTTTGGACAACCAATCCATGCCCAAAATCAAGTCAAATTCATGAAAAAGTAGCTTTATCAGATCAGCAACAAATTGTTTCCCATGAACCAAAATAGGGCAATTTGTATATACTTTATTCGCATATACACTATAGCCCAATGGATTAGTCACATGTATATCACAGGCTAGTCAATCTACTGATAATATTCTATAGTCGATCTACTGATAATATTCTATCACACACTCTTTGGAGGCTCACAATGACCTGAAATTATTTGGTCTCTCTCCCTACCACACTATCAGTACTTTTTCTTTTATCTATTGGCCTTGGTCCCTACAGATGTTCCCTGTATCTTACTCCTATGACTTGAACCTATACGGATTAATACCTATGCTAAGCTTGAAAGCTTAGTGGGAAAACACTTAGTTTAGATGACTACTCATAGCAGTCATTCTCCAAGCACACACATTTAGAAATATCATAACTCATATACCATAAATTCACATTCATGAACTGAATATTGATATTCGATGCTCATATAAACAATGATGGCATACTTAAGCAAAGTACATAATGCAAATATTCTTCAACATATTATCCATATACTGTAAATGCACATTTATAAGCCAAATATTGACATTCAACGCTCATTGATACAAATTATCAATATAATTGCACATCATTACAACTAATACAAAGGCTCATCAATACCAATTATTCATGTTGTCATGTTGTATTTCTCATTTATGACTGGTTAGTTTCCTTTTTGTGTTAATCCTGCACATTTTCTGTGGATGTGGATAACGGGTGCTGTGGACATCCTAGGATATCGAATTGTGAATACCCAAAGGTATCGAACTGTGGATACCCGAAGGTATCAAATTGTGGATACCGGAAGGTATCGAACTATGAACACCAATGGTGTCAAACTATAGCAGTTGCACCGTAACCTTATAGGCATGCCCATCTACCCACCACCAAGACAATAGAGCAGTCACTGTAACATTTCCTTTAACCATTTTCCAATCTCACAATTCATATATTAACAATTCATATGATGTACATTTCAAGTCATAAAATCTGTATCTGTGTTCATACATGTAATTCATAGCTTATCACCATTAGAAAGGTGTCAAAATCACACTTATATAATCCTACTATACACATATGAGCGATAAATATGTATACAAATCATTTATGTACATGTAAGTTTTCTTTGGAATGCATTATGATCAATCTTATATTCCAATGTTTAGTCTCCCAATTCACATGTGGTAAGTCCTATTTCATTTATTTCGAGGTGTTTGAAAAGTTTAACACACATTCAAAAGGTTCAGACAAGATTCGGTAAAAATCGGAAATAAAAAAACTCAAAACATTGCAATTTGAGTTAAACCCCAAAGTGGTTTAAAAGTAGGAAAACTATCAGTCTAGGAACAAATCACAAGATGAAGTCTAGTTGTTCCTTAATATTCGTATAGAAAAAGTCAGAATTGGGTTTCATGGTCTTCTAGACATTTGTCCATCTATATCTCTAATTTCCAATACACTAAAGATCAGGCTATTTGGAATCCAAACACATGAGCTATAGATCAAATATCACACACTATTCCAAAACAGGGGCAGCATCAGGTCACCATTTTAGATCTCAATTTCCAACATCATAAAGTCATAATTAAGTCAGCATCTCTTTTAGAGATTTCTAATTATATGTCTTAGTTTTCATATTCAACTGAAATCACCAAATGTAGAGGATTGTAGGCTGATTTATAACCAAAACAATGTGACTGGTTCAACAAACCCTAGACAGAATTCCACTACATGGTAATCTCTTGTCATATTCAACCAATTCTCTATAATATAACACCAAAATAGCACCAAAGTATCATCCCAGTAACCATTTGAAGTAAATCACACGTTAGTAAAGACTTTAAGTTTAAGAAACTAGATACACAAGAAGGGGGGGGGGGGTTGAATGGTCTATCCTCCTTTTTTTGATATAAAGTCTCTAAAAGAAAACTTTTCTTTATTATTATAAGA
>JAOTAY010000005.1:39371420-39390072 GCA_025629805.1 Erythroxylum baracoense
AAATTAAAACTTCACATTAAACATTTTATCAAAATTACATATTCAAATTCTCAAATTAACACAAAAATTACAAAAAACATTTCAAATATCATAAAAGACATTTTATCGAACACTTCATGCGCAATATGTATAATCTCAATATAACCAACACTCACGTTTAACAATAAAAACATGCTTTTTTTGTAGAAATAATACACTTATAAGAGAGTTTACCTCAAACAACGCACGATGAGTAAAACAATAATCAAAAAATGATCGAAAAATACGAGAGAAGGAGTCGGAAAACTCTGGACCGAATGGTTTGTGAGGAGAGAAGAGAAATGAAGGCGTGAGGGGAAGGGAGGGGGTCGGCGCCTGACTTATAGTCACTGGATTACCGACGGAACATAACATTTCTTCTGTAATCTAGGTTTCTAGACAACGCAACCGCCGACAATTACCAACGGACAAGCCCATTCCGTCAGTAAAATAGCGGCAATTTAATACGGTGAAAACTCAAATACCGACAGAATAATAATTCCGTCGGTAAAAGAGCAGCAATTTAACCCGGTGGAAACTCAAATACCGACGGAATTAGGTTTCCCTGGAAACAATTACCGACGGACACAAAAAATTTCGTCGGTATACTAGGGTTATCTCAACGAATCGTGGACGAAGACGCCGACAGTTATAGACAGAAACTTTATTCCGTCGGTGATTAATGCTTATCGTCTCGTCTTCATCGAAACGACGACGTTTGTTAACAATTTGCTAATGGACTGTTGTTATCCATCGGTAAATAAGCTACCAGATATTGCGACGAAATAAAGTTTTGTCGATAAATGAAAGCTTAATACCGATGGTAAGTTAACCGTCGGTAAAGCGGCGAAGCAATTAAATTGCGGGAACGGTTCCTGCATTTTTTCCCGACGCCATGAGTTTTGACGTTGCTATATGCCATCGGAGATTTTGCGCGAAAGTTTTCCCTATAGTATTGTCGATGGATGTATTGTCCGTCGTTAAATCACCGTATTTTTTGACGGAATATTTACCTTCCGTCGGAAAGTAGCGACGGAATGATTTTCGTCGGAAATATTCCGACGCTATTACGTGATTTTCTTGTAGGGTTTAAATAACTCTCTAAACATACCCAAACATAAACCAAGTATAAGCGACTAGTTCCTAGGCATAAATTAATCATTATCAAGCAATTTACACAAAATATATGTGTTGGACAGCCATCTGCGTAACAAATAAGATTAAGTAGTTATGGTATTTCTTCTTTTGAAAGACGTTTTAGGCATTCAACTTTTAATCTTGAGACTTATAAAATCAGCAAATATATGATGAGATGTGAAAGAATCACATGTAAACATTTAAACATAGTAGAAACGAAATAGGTAGGGGTTGGAAGTTTTTTCGTCAATTACTTTACTATATATCCTTTAAAATTCCATATTCAATTACTTATTTTAATTGAGATGGTCTCCATTTAATTTGCAGATCTTAGTCGTTAAAATCCTTCAACTTGTGGCCTCATCTACTAGGAAAGCATAGTAGACCACAAACTGTACCACACACATATAAAAGACGAGAAAGGGGGTGGGGTGTTGGGAAATTAATCGGAAACTACAACTAATTAATTAGAATAGAAACTTTTAACAATAAAAACATAATACTAATAAATTTGAACATGCATATTAACAAGTGATCAAGCATAAATTAAGCCCATAAATTTAGTCATATAAGTTGAAATTTTTATCACCGACATCTCGAGCCATAAAGTAGGCGAATTGTAGAGACGTTCACCAACTGAGTTCTCCCTATCTCTCTTTACTAATTTAGAATCGAACCAGCTCAACTCTAAATTTATTAATGCAATTCTTTTTAAGAAGATATCATTAGCCCTAAAAATTTCAGCCAACCAGCTAGCGAAATTCCTAGATCATGCGACACTCTAATTAAATCTTAGCCCTTTGACCAACTAACAATTTAATAGTTGCTACTTGACTCACTAAACTTAATAGCAGTTACATACTAAAGAGAAAGTTGTAGCAATCAATTCACATTCAAATATATCAAGACGTCTCTCAATTTTATAAGAACATGAATCATAAATAAATTGGATTAAGCATCGCACAAATACTGAAATACTCGTAATACTATAATTAAATTGAAAATAATTGTCTCAAATTATCCAGACAAAGAACTAAACTGAAATTTTAAAAACTTTTAAGCTAATTAAATTTTAAAGAACTAGATACAAAGAGAGTAAGAGTGAGAGAGACTTATTCGATCGATAGCCCGAACTTAACATATTGACGATCACTTTGACCCGATAGCTCAAAACGTAAAATCCTCCTCCAAAGGTCTTGACCTAGCTCAATTCCGATGGTTTTGTCTCTCTCGTACCACCTGAAAATCTCCTTGCACTAGCCTTCTTCATCAATAGCTCTCAAGTTGTATTTTACTCTCAATTTGTAGTGATATGCTCAATCCTTTATTTCCACTATTGTCCTTTCTTTTTGTTAGCTACCGAGACACCCAAAAGCCATACTTTTATGCATCTTTTATAAGCTTCCTCTTAACTCTTCCATTTTGAAGAAAGAATGTCGGGTCTCTTCCTAGGACTTTACATTTCACTTCATTTACTAGCTGTTACATTTTTATTTCTTCTCTCAATTACTGTGCGTGTCTTCTTCTCTTCATTTGCTGACCCTTGAGTTTCTGTTGTTTATGTTTCGTTTCATTTATCTCCCAGCTAATTATGTTTATGTTTTTTCCTCTATTGTACGTTTTCATTTATGCTCCTGCTATGCGTTGTCATTTTTGTGTTGAATATGAACTATTGTTTGTTATTGGCATGGACTGTTTGTGTTTTATGGGCTGCTGATGTTTTAATTATCTACTGCTATCATTTTCCTTTTTTGCCTTGCTAAACATTTTTTTCTCTTTTGGTTCTACATTGTGTTTTGTTTTTCTGGTTTATACTACTTCTGTCGTTTTGCCTCATTTTGTTATACTGCTAGTTGTCTTTTACTCTTGCATTTTCTGCTTAATTGCTTCCCTATTTGGACTGTCGTTTTAAACCTTTTCTCATATGCTGGAGTGTTATTCTTCTGCTAGAGTTTCTTTTATTTCTTTTAACCTATGTTTTCTTCTTATGGTGTTTCATTTTTGCTTCCTATTGTTGCCTGTGTTGTCATTTTGATGCCTTCTCTAATTGCATCAGTCAATTATTCTAAAATAAAAACATTTCAATTTAGGCTGATTTTTACAGGAAAATTTGGAAGAAATAATAAATATGAATAATCATGCCCCAATGTGTAATAAAACTAACTAAATGTACTAAGTTTAGGAGGATAAAATATGTAATATTTTGCACTAATCAACCACTCACAACAGTCATATGTGAAGAGCACACATTCAGAAATATCACAACTCATATACCATAAATTCACATTCATGAACTAAACATTGATATTCAACGCTCATGTAAACAATGATGGCATACTTAAGCAAAGTACATAATGTAAATATGCTTCAACATATTATCCATATATCGAAAATGCACATTTATAAGTCAAATATTGATATTGAACGCGCATTGATATAAATTATCAATATAATTGCACATCATTACAATTCTTCATTACAACCAATGCAAATGCTCATCAATACCAATTATTCATGTTGTCATGTTTTATTTCTTATTTATAACTGTTAAGTTTCCTTTCTGTGTTAAGTCTGCACATTTTTTGTGGGTGTGGATAATGGGTATTGTGGATATCCGAAGGTATCAAACTGTGGATATCCGAAGGTATCAAACTGTGGATACCGGAATGTATCGAACTGTGGATACCTGAAGGTATCAAACTATGGATACCTGAAGGTATCAAACTGTGGACACCGGTGGTGTCAAACGGTAACAGCTGCACTATAGCCCTATAGGCATGCCTATCTATCCACAACCAAGAAAATAGAGCACGCACTATAAGATTTCCTTTAACCATTTTCAAATTTCACAATTCATATATTAACAAATCATATGGTATACATTTTAAGTCATAAAATCTGTATCGGTGTTCATACATGCAATTCATAATAGCACCATTAAAAAGGTGTTAAAATCACACTTGTATAATCATACTATACGCATATGAGTGATAAATATGCATACAAATCATTTATATACATGTAAATTTTGTAGGTGTTTGATCTCCCAATTCACATGTGGTAAGTCCTATTTCATTTATTTCTAGGTGTTTGAAATGCAGCATCCCGTCTCTCAAATTGTTGAGAGATTTATTGTGTTAGACTAATGAGTCATATGAGTGGTAGCATATAGAACTAAATTGGTACATTTACGACATGATTTTCATAATTATGTTCAAATGCATAATATTAGCATACACACATTAACTTTGAGATAGACAAATTGCACTCAATTGATATATTCTAGGGTATGGAACTAGATGAATGTGATAAATGACTGAGCATAATGAATGAGGTATGAATGTGCATTTGCAATATATTGTACTTTGGTTTACCAATGACAAGAGTTGATGGATTATAATTAGTAAATTGGAATTAATTATTACGATTAGTAGATTTATGTATTAATAGGTATTTTTGGCTAAGAAAAATGCCAAGTTCCAAGGAAAAGTGACACATGGCAATAGAAATAATTGACAAGTGACATTAGGATTTATGGACAAGTGGCATAGAAAATTAGGGGACAATTGTTTTAGAAATTGAGAGGCAAATGGACTAGTTATTAAATGACTTAGGGTACCGTTACAATAAGACATTAATTTGGTTATTAAGTGGTAAGTGTCATCACATATGTCATGACACTCGCCAACTATTTAGTCTTCATGCTTCTAACCTACACGATTTGCACACTTGAAGATCATCTTTCATTTTACTTTTTCTACATGCTTTCTTCGTCATCTTCTTCTCTTTTCTTCACTCGTGACCATCCCACTCTCACCCTCACCACATTAAGTTTGTTATCATTCAAAACTAGCCACTTTAAGATACTTTGTTTCCTTCATCTAGTTGTTGAAGGACCCATCCTATTTCTCCTTGAAAGATGATAATTGTATGGTATGGGAGAGCTAGGTTAACCCATGTTTTAAAGAGGCTTTAAGTTAAACATTGTTTTGAGATAGATTGGTTATGAAAAAGGTGTTTGAATGAGAGTTTAATGTTGATGAATGAAGAGATGTGTTTGTGTCTCGTTTTTGTATAATTGATAAACAATGATTTATGATTTATTTTATAGATGTTTTTGAGTTAAAAATGGAGGTGATTTTGATGAGGAAATGAAGTAGAAATGATGAACTATGTATAAAATGCTTTGAGTTGATAAGTAAAGGTTAAAAATCTGGAAAATTGAAGGAAAAAGGGTGGTTCACGATCGTGGCACTCATCCCACAACCATGGACAGATGCATTAGCTTCTATCACGATTGTGGGAAGGTACCATATGATCATGGGCAAGGTTTGGAAATGGTAATTTCAGTTTTGTGCAATTGCTGAACCAACTAATGCTAGGGTACTTTCCTTTGGTGTATTTAGACTAGAATGAGGCTTGAAATGAACCTAGATTAATGCTTGAAAAGTTGATAAAGTTTTTGATATGTTTAGGTTGTTAATTGAGTCTATAACTAAGGAATGAATTGATGATTTTAATGTACTAAAAATCTGGAAAATTAGAGATGTTTTATGAATGAAAGTGTTCTTAGGAACACTAAGGTGATTCAAAGGAGATGAATAATGTGAATTAAGTATGAATGAATGAGAATTTGGATATTATGTAATCGTTATAATGCTAGAAAAAGGATTGGAAACTACGTGATTAAAGAATGTATAAATTATGAAATTAGAGTAATCAAGTATACTTGAGGTATTAGCCTAAGTGTAAACTAGTTATATCGAAGTGACAATGATAGAATGATTAAGACTTGTGATTTAAGGATACATACCTGGAAATAGTTATTTGAGCATACATTGTACATTACACATATACATATGTGTATGATTGATACTTATGTGATTGATCAAATTAGTAATGTGTGTACAATGTGTGTATTGCATAAAGATAGATGCACAAGATTGAACATCACCATTTGTACATTTTCGGATCATGAAGGAAATGGATTATCTGGAGCTTATTGTGAGGCAACCTAGATTTTACTCACTAGGATTTGATTTGTTCTATTTATATTTCAATTATTAAACTGTGAATGATCTGAATGTGATAATTCCAGACATTGATAGCCCGATGAGTTTGCTAATTGGAAATGTATCGGAAGTGTTCTGATTGCATGTGAATCTGACATAAATAAGTGTACTCAATAGAAATGTTGAATGCTAGACTTACGTCTGATGGACATGAAAATGACTGTGTTTGAAATAAATGAAAGATATTGAAAGTGAAGCATATGATTTGATTCATTCCATTACAAATATGCATAATTAGATAAAGGAAGTTGTGACCAGAGTGGCTAGTGAAAAAGAGCTTAAAGCTCAGAAAATTTGTATAAAGAGCCACAGACTCGGTATTAAAATGAGCTCGGTATCTACAACAGATACGAGACAATTATCAATGGGCCCGATATCCGCAACGGATACAGGACAGTTAAAAAAGCACTCAGTCATAACAAAGTAACAATGAAAGTGAGTCACATATGCATTTGCATATATGAATTGATACGTGTTATATGAATGATTGAAATGAATTAATTGTACTGCTCTGAACTGGAAATGTGGAATTGTGTTTACTATTATAATTGTTAAAGCATGATGAAATATGAAGTGCTATGAAATGTTTGATGATATGCTTCATCCGTGAAATGTCCTTGTGTTTAATATAAGTGAGCGAATAGAGGGTGATTCACTCACTGAGTTCACAAAACTTATCAAAGTTACAACGTTGTCTTTTGAAAACAGAGGAGATATCTAGTTAGACTATTTAGAGTATAGCCACTGTAATCAAACATGAATTAGTGGTTGGGATTAGTTTGTACCTGCTTATGTCTTCAGTTATTTTTTTGTATTAAAAATTGTATTCTGCAACTACTGTTCAATGTTTATAAGCTGTAATGACAATTATGACCAGATATGTTTGTAAATGAAATGGTCCAAAATGATTAATGGTTTGCTTAAAATGTGTTTGATGTTTGGAAAAATTTATAATGAGTTGTTTTGCTCACCTTAATGTCCTATCCTCGTAAAGTATGCTCTTTAATATTATCGCTACCTTTGGGTATGTGCTCTATGGGGTGGTGCATTACATGAAAAGTTTCATACACATTAAAAAAGGTTTACATAAGATTCGGTAAAAATCAATCCAGGAACAAATCACATGACAGAATCTAGTTGTTCCTTAATATTTGTATAGAAAAAGTCAAAACTGGGTTTCATAGTCTTATAGATATTTTTCCACCGTGTCTCTAATTTCCAAAACATGAAAGATCAGGCAATTTGGATTTCTAACACATGAGTTATAGACCAGATATCAGATGCTACTCCAAAATAGGGGTAACATCAGGTCACCATTTTCTATCCCAATTTCCATTGTCATTAAGTAAGAATTAAGTCATAGTCTCTTCCATAGATTTCTATTTCTATGTCTTAGTTTTCATATGCAATTGAAATCATCAAATTTAGAGGTCTATAGGCTGATTTATGACCCCAATAATGTGACTGGTTCAACAAACCCTAGCAGATTTCCACTACACGATAATCTCTTTTCATATTCAACAAATTCTATATAAGATAAGAAAAAAATAGAATAAAAGTATCATCTCAGTAACCATTCCACATCCAAATGAATATTTTTACACATTCAAATGTACATAAATACAGAAATTAACTAAAAGAAGTCCCAAATCTTAAAATTGGCAAAGTAGTTCTTCTAATGCTTTTCCTTCCCTTCCTCTTTGGCTTTGCTTGAATCACTAAGTAAAAAATGATGGGATGAAGAAAGCAAAATGGAGAGGAGTAAAATATGAAGTTAAGCCATCAAAGTTTTGTCCATCTTCCCTCTCAATATGTCTTTTTATGAATTTTTTTGTCTTAGACACATGTTTCAATCCCATTGGACCATAGGTCACAATCCTATTGGACCATATGTTACATTCCCATTGGACCGCATGATACAATTATATTAGACCACGTGTTAAAATTAAATTGAAACATGTGTTAAAATTCTATTGGACCATGTGTTACATTTCTATTCGACACACATGCTTTAATCTTATTAGTCCATGAGTTGACTTTAGGAAAATTACATATTAGTCCTTCTTCTTCTTTTAATTCCCATATTAGCCTATAATCTTATTAATTTATTTCATTCCCCTAAGTCTTAAGTTTCTAGTGGTATAAATTTCATACAATTTGGTTAATTATATCGGGATTTATACCCAAAAGACTACAGGCTGTTTGAAAACAAGGATAGTAGCTAGAACTCTACTTCAAAAGATAATTAAAAACTCTTAGAGGCAGAATCAGATTTTGGTTTCTTCATGAAAGTTTTATACCTATGTCTCTACTTTAATCTCTTATTAAAATTATCCAATTTGGAGGTCTATAGACCAAGATATGGTCAAATTACAGATGTCTATTCAGTGGAACCTATCCATTCAGTGAGGTACACATCCTAAATCAACTAATTTCGGTCTTATCATGCAAAAGCAACACAAAAATACATCCAATTTAACCTAAAACATCCCTTTTACTTATAGAATACTTTTTTTATCAATTCCCCTCACATCACATTCATAAATCCAAGCAAACCTATCAAAAATTTTCATACATATTTGAAGTCTAAGTATGTATGTCCATGCCGAAGCGAACAAATTATCCATTTACTCTTGTCTTTTACATTAGCTACCATTATATCTCTTACTATACTGAGATGTACTTAATTCATTATGTTCACTTCTTAATACACCTTATAGATGCTATAATACTTCTAGGGTATATGTTAGGGTGTCACATGGAGGCTAAAAGCATGTGTGGAGTGGCAAAGAACATGGAGATTTGTATAGGTGAGTGATATGGTTTAATAGATTTTTCTATTATTCCTATAGATGATTTGCAGGTGGTGTTGGGTATGGAATTCATAGACAAGGTGAAAGCTATTTTGATCCCATTTGCAAACACCATGTGCATTATGGAGGAGGGGAATACAAATATGGTACCTTTGTCCTAAGAGGTACCAATGAAGACCCAGACCCTTTTAGCCATGCAACTCTCTAAATGAGTGAAGAAGGCAGAGCCGACATTCTTAGTGGCTCTCAAGGAGGAAAATGCCACTACTTATGAGGAGTTGCTTGAGGAGATTTCTTGTGTCCTTGATGAGTACAAGGATGACATGCCACCCGAGTTGCCAAAGAAGCTAACACCAAAAAGAAAGGTGGATCGCAAGATCGAGTTACAACTTAGTACTAAACCCCCTGCCACGGTCCCATATCGTATGGCACCAGTAGAGTTGGAAGAGCTAAGGAGACAATTGAAGGAACTATTAGATACAGGGTACATCCAACCTTCTAAGGCCCTATATGGTGCACCGATACTATTCTAAAAGAAGCTCGATGGATCACTTCGGTTATATGTTGACTACCCTTTCACTAAATAAGGTAATTGTGAAAAATAAGTACCCTATCCCGTAAATCGATGACTTGTTTGATCAACTTGGAGATGCAAGATGGTTCTCCAAGCTTGATTTGAGATCGGATTACTACCAAGTGAGGATTACTGAGGGAGATGAGTCAAGGACTACTTTCGTGATGAGATTTGAAGCTTTCGAATTCTTAGTCATGCCATTCGGTCTCACTAATGCGCCTGTAATGTTTTGCACACTTATGAACAAGGCATTACATCCTTTCTTGGATCAATTTGTTGTTATTTATTTAGATGATATTGTTGTGTATAGCAAATCGTTGGAAGAACATGCCATACATCTACAACATGTCTTTCAAGCTTTAAGGGATAATGAGTTATATGTCAAAAAGGAGAAATTTGCATTTGTGAAGTTAGAGTTAATGTTTTTAGGGAACATCATGGGAAATGGCAAGCTAATAATGGATGGGTTTAAGGTGCAAGCTATTCTTGAATGGGAGCCACCAAAAAAGGTAAGTGAGTTAAGATCCTTCCTTGCTTTGGCTAATTATTATCGTAGGTTCATCCATGACTAATTTTCCATTGTGACATCTTTAACAGATATACTCAAGAAGGGACGAGTTTGGGGATGGGATGCTAAATGCTAAAAGGATTTTGAGGCTTTGAAGGAGGCCATGATGAAGGAATCAATCCTTGCTCTTCTGAAATACTAGGCCATTTGAAGTACAAACAGATGATTCCAATTTTGCACTTAGGGGTGTGTTGATGCAAGAAGGACAACCCATTGGTTTTGAGAGTTGAAAGCTTAATGACACCTAGCAGCATTATATGGTGTAAGAGAAGGAGATGGCAGTCGTAGTTCATTGCTTGCAGACATGGAGGCACTACTTGTTGTAAGCAAAGTTCATGATGAAGACGGACAATGTTGCTTCAAGCTACTTCCTCAATCAAAAGAAGTTGACGCCTAAGCAAGCTAGATGACAATCTTTCTTAGCAAAATTTGACTTCGAGATGATATGCAAGCCAGGAAAGGTGAACTTAGTGTCGAATACATTAAGTAGGAAGGTCAAGCTAGCAACCTTATCACAACCTAGTTTTCCTTTGTGTGGTCGAATGAAGGAGGGATTGCAATATGACCACTAAGCTAAGAAAGTGTTAAAGAAAGTCGAGGATTTTGGCTCGAGGATAGATTGCTCATCACCAAAGGAAGCTGGATTTATATGCTTAAATGGGATGGAATAAGGAAGGAGATCATCAAGGAGTGTCATGACTCCTTATGGGCTAATCATCCAGGAATGCATTGGACTTTGGCACTTATAGAGCATGCCTATTATTGGCCCCAGTTGAGATATGATATAAAGGCATATGTGAAGACTTGTCTTATATGCTAATAAGATAAGGTGGAGAATAAAGCATCAAGTGGGTTGTTGCAGCCGTTGTCAATTCTCAAAAGACCATGGGAGAGTGTCTTAGTGGACTTCACCGTCGGGTTGTCGAAAGTGGAGGGACGAGGCAACATAATGATTGTTGTGGATTGCTTCAGCAAGTATGGAGTGTTCACATCTGTGTTAATAAAATTCACTGTCGAAGATGCTGCTCACTTATTCTTTAGGCATATGGTGAAGTATTGGGGCATTCCACAAACCATCATCAGTTATAGGGACACTCATTTCACGGGACAGTTTTGGGAAAAGTTATTCAAGCTCTTGGGGTCGAAGTTAAACTTCTCTACAGGCTTTCATCCACAATCTGATGGATAAACTGAGTGAGTGAACACCTTATTGTAGTTATATTTGTGGCACTATGTGAGTGCCAATCAGTAAAATTGGGTAAAGATACTAGATGTTGCTCAATTCTCATATAATTTGCAGTGGAGTGAGTCTACAGAAGCTAGCCCTTTTGTGTAAACCACTAGACAATAACCTTTGACTCCACACACTCTTGCTGTCGGTTATAGTGGCAAAAGCTCTAGAGCATACTTGTTTTCCAAAAGTTGGCATGAGAAGTCTGATATAACTAGGACATACCTAAACCTTGTAGCTAGGAAAATAAAGAAATAAGCTAATAAAAGGAGGCAGGACTTAGAGTTTAGTGAAGGAGATTTTGTGATGGTCAATCCCCTTTCTCTTAGACGTGCTGGAGGAGGTGTTCATAAGGGCTTAATTTGGAGGTACGAAGGACTTTCCCCGTAGAGAAAAGGGTAGGCAAGTTGGCGTACCAAGTCAAGATACCCTCACACTTCGAGATTCATCCCATATTTCATATAGTTTTCTAAAACCTTATCGTGTTGATAATGAAGACCTAAGTAGGAGTGAATCAAGACGTTTACCCACCACTATGACGATAACACACAAACGAAAGGTGGAACAGATGTTGGCATATAGACCTATACTGAGGAGAGGCTCACATCCGACATATGACAAATACTCAATCAAATGGAATGGACAACCAAAAAGTCAAGTTAGTTGGGAGCATGAGTTTTCTCTTTGACAATACAAAGACAAGATTTAAGAGTTCCACTGAGACATGATGAAGATGTTGCTGAATTAGTTGGGGGAGAATGTGATGTTCCATATGTTTTAAAACATATAAGAAGAGGTTTGGGGCCCAAAAGAGTCTTCTAGAGCATGTTGGAATCTTACAGAAGATTCTAGAAGCTTCTGCAATATAGTAGAAGACTATAAAAGCTTGTGGAAGCTTATGGTACATTGTGGATCAATATGGAACATTATATAAGCTTTTAGAATGTTGTAGATATATACATAATATGCATGAAGTATGTAGAGTAATTTAAAGAATTCTAGAAGGTTAATACGAACCATTAGATCAAGTAGATCTTAACCGTCCATTTTAGGAAGAAGCAAGTATAAATAACCTTTAAGGGTTGCCTCATTTGGGGATCATAGAAGATCATAGAGTGCATTGTAGCTTTCTTAAGAGATTCCTATAATAGAAGTGTTCTTACATTCTCCCATATTTCCTTATTCTCTTTAGCAAAATGTTTTGTGTAGAAGGCTGACTTGGAAACGAGAATGTATTGGCAGTGCATCGTAACGCTAATCAAAATAAAAACTAGACTACTACTATAGTAGTGGTGAGTCTTGGTCGATCCCACAGAGAATGTGTGTAAAGTTGTTGAAATGAAATTAATCGATCTTTAGGTTAGGGGGTTTAGTTTTAGAAATAAGAAAGTAAAATAGAGCTAAAATAACTAACAAAGCAACGTAAATAAAACATGCAAAAAATGACAAAAGTGGGGAATTCGGTAGGGACCCAGTTCTTTAGTTTAGTCCAAGCCTACACTCTAATTAAACATATTTCATTGATTTATTATTCTCAAACTTCTCCTAACAACTATTAATCTTTGGTTAATAATTAACTCGAGTTTTCCCTTAGGTAGTTTTTAATCAAGATACAATCGTTAATTATACCTAACCACCAAATAACCTAGGATATGATCTCTAAATTCAATTGGGCAGTAGCATTATAAATTAGAAAAATCGATTAATTAAGGCAACAATCATATATGAGGCGTCATTTAACCTAGTTTATGTTATCCCTAATGATTACAAATCATTAGTTGCTACACATGAATTTCAAATATAACAATTACAAATTATATCAAAATTCTAATAATAGGTTTGGAAATAAACGATCCAATGAATGCATTCAAATAATCTTTTTACAATACCCAATGGGTTCATACACAAATAATCGAACAATAACAAGAATACAATTATATATACACAAAACTCAATTCAATTAACATAGGATAACACAATAAATTTCTAAAGAGAGAAAGAAACAACAAAAATAGTGAAATACACTTAATCCAGGTCGTCAGTGTTGGTTTCACCTCCAAACTGGTGTCAGGACATCTAGCCCTCTATGGGTCTCTCCTAGTTAAGAGCTTCCTTAGCCCTCTTCTTGCTCTTCAAGGAAAATGCTTCAGCCTTTCTGAGAATGTCCCAGCCAAAACCCTTCTCTCTTACTACTATTCTATTTTTTCTTTTCTGTCCTGCTACTGTTCCCCTTTTTTCTATTTAATTTGTTGTCCACTCTATTGTTCACTCCCCTTATGCTACCACTACCACTACTGTACATTTCATTTATTCCTTCCCAGTAGCTAGTGCGCGTTGTCATTTTTGACTAAGCTGCTGTATTACACTCACATATTGCTTGTCGTTTTGATCCACTTCCCAACCTTATACATTAAATTCACGTGAAGCACCATCAGGGTCAGCCCTAGGCAAGGGCAAGGCGGGCACCTGCCTAGGTTACTTATGCATTGTCCATTAATGAAATTAATACCTTGCATGGCCATGCAAATCCATGAAAAATCCATGCAGCCCACGTTCTTTTCTTTATGTTTTCATTTTTCTTGTCTTCTTCTTGTCTTTTAATTTTCTTCTTCTTACTCCATGAAGACAAGTGAATATTAGTCTTCCAAAAATGGCCCAATTATTACACTTTCGACTCACTTTAACTTTTTTGCTTCTGAACTGTGCCTAAAATCATATATGAGTCAAAGTGAGTATCTTAAGCAATTTGATGTCAATAATGACTAAGTGTTATGGAATAATTATACAATCAATTAAACACCTATTAGTACTCAAGTGACAAACAAGCGTTGGTGAAAGTCCAAGCCCGTTACACAGTGCATGAGTTTTATTTCTTTTGTCTAGTTACTGCCTATTCTCCTTGCACTCTGTATTTTACTCTTGCTTTCTTACTGGTTTGTTCCTACCAACAACTTCTTTTTTATTTCTAGGAGAGATTTGAGAACAACAAATCAATGAAATATGTTTAATTAAGGTGTAGGCTAAAATTGAACCAAAGAATCATGTTCCCTATCGAATTCTCCACTTTTATCAATTTTTTACAAGTTTTCTTTACATTGCTTTTGTTAGTTATTTTAACTTTATGTTATTTTCTTATTTCTAAAATCAAAACCCCTAGACCTAAACACTAATTAATTTCATTTCAACTTTATACACACTCTCTGTGGGATCGACCTAGACTCTCCACTACTATAGTAGTAGTCTAGTTTTTATTTTGACTAACGTTACTATGTTCTATCATATTTTCAAATATAGTTTCACCTCTTGTGATTTTGATTCTTGCATTTATGTGAAATTAGATGCCAATGGTTGTGTGATCATAACTCTTTATGTGGATCATATAATTATTTTTCGTAATAGCTTAACTATCATTGATACTACCAAAAGTCTACTAAAGTCTTCCTATGATGTTGACTACCTATGATGCTAGTGTTGATTTAAAGGAAAATCTTGGTAACAGCGTAAACTAAGCTAAGTATGCTAAAATTCTTAGTAATGTGATGTTCTTGATGAACTATTCTTGTCCTGATATTGCATATTGTATGAGTAAACTTAGTGGGAATACTCATAATCCTGGTTAAGAGCATTAGAATGCATTGATTCGTTTATTGAGATATTTGAAAAGTACAATGAATTTTGGATTATCTTTTAGTAGTCATCCTCTTGTATTGGAGGGATATTATGATGCTAATTGAGTTACAGAGAGTGATGATATACACTCTACCAACGGTTATATTTTTACCTTGGCTGGAGCTACTGTTTATTGGAAATGATCTAAGAAAACATGTATTGCAAGATCAATAATAGAGGCTAAGTTTATGGCTTTGAAGCTAGTAGGACAGGAAGCTAAGTGGCAAAGTAATCTCTTAGCAGATGTCCCGCTTTGGGAAAAACCAATTCCTTTTGTGTTCCTTTGTTTTGATTCGCAGGCTGCCATTTATGTTGCCAAGAACAAGGCATATGATGACAAAAGTCGACATATCAGATTGAGACATAAATTTGTTTGTACTTTAATTAGACATGGTGTAATCTCTCTAGACTATGCCAAGTTAGAGAGAAACTTAGCGGATCCATTTACAAAAGCTTTGAGTAGGAAACTAGATTCAGAGCATGTAAAAGGGATGAGGTTAAGCCCAACTATGTAGTAACCTTATGATGGATACCCATCTTGGGAAACCTGGTTCAATAGGTCAAACAAAGTTATGTGGTGACTACTTACTTGTATATTATCTGTAGAAATAATATTGAGATACATTCAGTTGTTAAATTGCGTTCCTAGCATGACTTTACTGTGTTTGATCAGGTTGGATTGTTTAATCCTTAAAGAGTTCCATAGCCTAAGTTTGGGTAATATGAGCAGTACACACTTAATGGACTAACCTACGTGATTGTGGGGGGCTAGCCACCCTCTCATATTTGGGCTATCACTCCTGAGTGATCATGAGACTAGGGAATTTTGAGGTTGTTTATTGTTCTAGTAGGTTCTATCTCTGATTTTCTTGGAGACCAAGTTGAAGACTTAGTTCAACTGGTTGTTTGCCTATTTTTCTCCCAAATTGTTACATTTTATTTCTCAAGTTTAGGCCCAAGTGGGGGATTGTTGGTTTTGTTCCAAAACTTGGAACACATTGGCTCGTTTAATTCATTTGGTTTTAACATTCCTAAAATTTCTAAATATCCCCACTTTTATTGCATAATAACATTGATGTTTTAGTTTCCATAGTTATTAATATTACCTAAACGTTTCTTTCAATTCAGTATATATATATATATATACATAGATGTTTGTTTTATTTTTACAGGCACTTAAAAATACACGCATATCTCCTTCCACACACATCTAACACATGGTCAAACACGCATATCTCTTTCGACAGAGAGAATATGTACATATCTGGTGTCTTCTTGATTTTTCTACTATTTTTATCCTTAGAGATAGTTCTTACTCCACCCTTTAGAGTGCACCGAAGTAGGTGAAGGAGGCATTAACCCTGGGTTTTGATCTCATTGTCTTGCTACACTGTAAAAGGGGAATTTCCAACTTAGAGCAGTAAACTATTTCACGACGCCTTGCATTTCCAAATAAGCTGATTTAATTATTTGCTATTTTTGCTAACAGTGTTTTTATCTTTTAACATTTTTTCCTATTGGCTGTTGTTTTGATTCCCTTCTTTGCTGGCATTTTCCTTGGCTGTTTGCTCTTCTCTGCACTGTCGTTTTATCTTCTTTATTGGACGCTACTTTTTTGGTTTGGCTACCTGCGCTTTGGGTTCCTTGGGCTTACGTCTTGGTGTCTCTTAGATTGTTGTGTTTTACTGCTTTTATTTCTTATTGTTCTGTGCGTTTCATTCTCCTAACTTCTTGGACTCATTTTGCTGTGCGTTTTGTTCTTTGGCGTGGATTGTTATTGTGTCGTTTCTTTTGCCATTTTTCCTTTGCTACACGTCATTTTGCTTTCCTGTGCTGTTTCCATTGCTTTTTGTCTTCCTCTACTCTACTATGTGTTTAGCTTCTTGGATGCTATCGATTTCTTCTCCTAGTGCGTGCGTTTTATTTCTTTTGTCCAGTTACTGCTGGTTCTCCTTGCACTCTGTATTTACTATTGCTTCTTTGTCATTTTGTTCCTCCCAACAACTTCTTTTTTGCTGTTATCGTTTTGCCATTGACTCTCGCATTTTTTATCTTTAGCTGCTTTGACTGTGTTAGTTTGCTTGGTTGGCTGATTAAATATGTAACATAATTTAACCCTTTTTAGAAATAAAATATAAAATTAAATAACTTGAATAATTAATAAGAGAATGCAATAATTTACACAATTATGCTATGTAAATAATTTCAAATAATATAAAATAAGGGTGCAAAATATACTATAATTTCTACTTATCAGTATAGTTTTTGTGTAGTATCCTAGTTCGATAATTGTTTTATGCAATGTACTATATATGCATTTTATATAATATGCTCTATTTATGGTATACTAGATTATTTCAAGCGTTTAAATGAATTATTGAGGTTATAATGGAGATCACATGTAGACCAAAGAAAAAAGAGTCCAAACGAGCTTTAAAAGCCTTGAAGTGTGCTTTGGAGATTTAGGTGACACTTTTGAATAAAATGTAGAAGATTTTGGTGACAATTTGTGATTTCCAGATTCAGTCCGAAAATTCTTATAGACACCTGAAAAGGAATAATTTCAAAATATGATGAAAAGCTTCGAAATTAGGACTGGAGTCTATAGGAACTGAAATGGGTCAAAATGGAGATTGTTTGAAAAGAATTCGGGTAATTTGAAATTATTAGACTAAAATGCTTTTTTGGAAAATAATAGGTATTGATGATTTTAAACCCATTCGAAATTTTTAAAAACATCCAATCAATAAGTATTGACCCTAATTAGAGTATTTCATGGTCAGTTTGAAAGTAAAGGTTGTGAAATTTTTTGGGATTTAATTCGATTAGTTCGTTAACTAAATGCATTAAAGGGCAACTTGGTCTTTTTGTACTAATTATGGGCAATTTGGTCTTTTTACATCATATTAATGGATTGATGAGTCATTAGAGACCAATAAGGTAATGACATGTGTGTGATGAGTCATTAGTGATGACAAATAGGAAGCTGACATGTGTAATCCATTAAATGAGTATAAAATGCAAAACTTAAGACATTTTGCTTCATTCTTTTAACGAAAACGTGAGAGAACGTGTAATGGAATTCTGTCTTAGGTTAATTTGAACCGGTCAAATTGTTTTGGTCATAACTCGACCTACAGACCTCCAAATTGGGTGATTTCAATTAGAGATGAAACCTAAGACATATTTCTAAAAATCTCTAGAAGAGACCTAGTCCTTATTCTAGATGAATGATAAATTGAGATTGATTATAGTAACTTAATATTGTCCCTGTGTTAGAGCAGCTTGTGATATTTGGTACATGTTTCATAATTAAGAAGTTTAAATGACATGATTTTTGATGATATGGAAACTAGATAAATAGGGGAACAAATGTCTAGAAGACCTCAAAACCTAATTTGAACATTTATTACGTGAAAATCAAGGAATAACTGGAGGTATGGTTCTAGACATGGGTCATAACCATGATTCATCATGCATGATTGTGATATGATGAATTAAATTGGGTGAGATTGTGTTTTGAAGAAATTGGTAAGTTAGAATGGGTAAAATATGGTATTTAAGTGACTT
>JAOTAY010000005.1:39394084-39406844 GCA_025629805.1 Erythroxylum baracoense
GCCATATTATGCATGAGCATGAAAAATGCATTTCTAAGCTCTCATTTATCACTCATATTTACTATTATAACCTCCCAAAGGTAATGGGATGTTACACATATGGTAAAGAGTTTAAAGTAAACTGTACAAGTAAATTCTCATCCACTTCCATTCCCGAAGACTTAAGTCTTGCTTGCTGCAATATTTGTCATTTTAATGACATGTTCATGCATAGTACGAGAACCATCAAGTTTCATGGTGATCAAAGTACCCATTAGTGTCCCAGCAAGAGATTTATTAGCTGTTTAGGAGCGCTCTTCCATAAAACTCATAAATTCTTTAGCATTTTCAATTTTGGGAAGAGCTAACTTGATGTTGTTTGCTATGCTCATTCGCATAAACATCAAGCTCAGTCTGTTTAATTTTACCCAAGCTTTATAATGAGCCTTTTCTTCATCATTGCTAGTATCAGTAATAGCAGCAGGCTTCTCAACTTGAAGTGTCAAATCAAGATTCAATACACCAAGGTGAAATTGGACTTGTTCACTCTAGGCAGAAAAATTCAGCCCATTAAATATTGGTATAGACGAAACTTGTAAATGTGAAGACATAGGTACAGAAACTGCAATAAATACACGCCTAATATTAATGCTTTGAGCCATAAACTAACACATTATATATAGATTCAGATAAAGATTAAGTTAACAATTAATGTACATTAATGTTCTCCTTTGGGTGATACATCAATACACAAAATAATCATAACGATGCCGATAATATTTAACATCATTAAGTAATGATGCATACACTACTTAGAAATATTTATTATCTTTGGATAAATAAGTAAATTCATTCATTATAAGAACAACCAATTAACCTTTGTGTAATTCATAAATTTCTTATAATAATGAATTTCAATCTGCATAAACATCATTTATAGCATCAATTTTACGAGTGAGTGATTGAAAAATTCTAGTTAATTTAGAACTAAATTAGCTTAAAGATTTGATCACTTTAGTAATTAACAAATCTAACATAATATTGTTCCAAATATGATAAATCCATAAAACATTAATTATTCAATTATTGGTTATAGAAACAAGTTAACGTGCATATATTTCATCCTCATTCACATTAACATGTTTTTTTTCACTGTTTATGCATGCATAATTACATTGTTCACATGTATTCATCTTTAATTGTTTAATACACTGTTTCATGTACACTAACATAAATACATGCACTTCGTCTTTTATTGTTTAATAATATTAACACCATTTACTGACGTACTAACATAAATGCATGCACTTGTTTAATAATATTAACAACATTCAAGTACACTAATATAAATGTATGCACTTCATTTTTTATTGTTTAATAATATTAACACCATTCACTCACGTACACTAACATAAATGCATGCACTTGTTTAATAATATTAACACCATTCAAGTGCACTAACATAAATGTATGCACTATTCATCTTTTATTATTTAATATTATTAACACCATGCATACACTGCTCACGTTCACGTTCATGCATCTGCTATTAAAATAACCAACGAACGTTCATGCATATTTTATTAAAACAACCAACGAACGTTTATGCATCTTTTATTCACGCATCTTTTATTCAAACAATCAACGGATCTAACAGCGACATAACAACAATGATGCACCGTCACACCAGCTGCACATATGACTAACGCTGCAGGCATCAATGTCTTACGCTACCAAGGGAAACATTATCACTGGTAACGCCTTGATCATCACCTAGAAAACACATGCATTTCTCATGTACTTGAAAAATAAAATTGCCCTATATATATATATATATCGGTTTTGTCCAAACAGAAAAGCATGAAAATTTTCAAAACTGAAAACGTAACAGAGAATCATAAAGTTCATAACCAGATGCTTTGATACGACGTGCTAAATACTTTCTCTTCATTATACGATTATACAAGATCTTAAACATATATATTTCTCACATATAAATTATCATACTTTGATCCTTAAAATTTGATTGATGTTGATTCTCTTTCATGTTTCTATTCTTTCTCCTCTCTTTATCACTTCTGTATATTCTACTTATTTGATGGTTATTGGTAGAAGTAACTTAATAGGCAAGAACAGGATCAAAAGAGGCGATGTTTATAAGTGGTTTTTGAGAAAACTACCTCTTAACTACTAGACCCATCATGTCGGTATTAAGCTTTGTAAACATTTATTACATGAGACATTAATAATCCAACATGTTGATCTTGAATCCAGTAATGCCTTTAGGAGAGTCATGCACAAGGGTAACCTACAAAAAACAAAGAAAAAAAGCCAATCCTTATGAAGACGTACACGAGCTATCGAGCTATAAAATGACAACTTTCACGATGATGGTTCTATTCTGTGCTACTCTGTTATGCCTTCTAACACCAGGATACCACGCAATGGTTAAATATGACACATCTATCAAAGGCTTTACTAATGATAGCTTATAACAGGTAGCTTTAATATTGTTGGCTGAATGTAGTAGGTGTTAATTTGTAGGTATAGTAACCTTTCTAAAAGAGTAAATCTACCATGTATGAACTCATATTTCCTTCGAGCAATGAATTTCGATTAAAAAAACCATGTTATTCTCATAGGAATTTTAAATTCTTTGTGTTTAAATTATTGATTTAGTGGGAATTAAAATGTTGGTTGATTATTAATTAACTATACTATTCTCAAAGCAATTTTAAATTCTTTGTATCGAGAATTATGCAAATGCGTTTGTATTTTTTTTATTAAAATAAGGACCAACTTTACATTCAATAATCACTTCTCACGAGCACACGTAATATACAAGGACCGAGGTGGCATGTGTTATATTAGAAAGGCTCGAGTTTTTATCTAGTTATGCAAGTTTTGAAAGTAAATAGTAAAATAAAAATAATTGAGATAAAATCATGTAGGTAGGTATTTATCGCGTAGATATGATCATTAATATAGTCTATATTTACCGGTACCATACTTCTGTAATTTGCTACTAGTTCTTATTCATTAGTTGAGAAGTGATTTATAAATTCATGAACATAACGTTTCAGCCACTTTACCAACAAACTGCGCAGACTTTAGTGGAGACAATTGATGAGTAGCAGAGACAGACATTGGTCAAATTAGAAAGGTAAAGGGTCAGCGTCAAATATGAAGACCTGTCGGATACGAGAGGCCACCATTTCCATTATGAAGCTGCCATGTGTGTATAATCCAACTTGTTGAGAATGACACAACAAAGGGACAGCAAGAAGGCCGTGTGAATTATCTACGTCTTTATTATCAGCTTTGGTAAGAACCTCACATTTTTCTGATGTTCAGGAAATCCCCAACGTAATATCTCAACAAACACAACTTGCCCATTTTCCAGTTTATACGTTAAGTATATTTACGTTCTCAAAACTGCTAGAAGAAAAAGTAATACATACATACATATGCTCATAATTTATTTTTTGAAGATTAGTAAGTGGTTGAATCATATTTTTATTTTTTTCAAGATTAATAAGTGGAATTATAATTTTCTTCCTCATGATTTTGTTTCATAAAAGTATATTATATGAATTTATGATTTGTTCTTAATGTTGGATTCATATGATATAAAGATGAGTACAAATATTTGAATGCTAAGTACTTGTAATTTAGGAGTGATAACCCCGAAATGTTGGTCAAGAGCTTTATATTAGAGGGGAGAGATTACAGTGGAGGATGCAAACATATATACATGTTGAGGAGGTTTAGATAGAAAGAAGGTTATCCTATAATTCTTTTAACTATTGATTTATGAATAATTTTTATGTTATTTTTAAATATTTCTTTAAGGGAGATGGAGCTATAATGTTAAGATGGGAGGATGAAAAACTGTATTTTGTAATCATTTTTTTTGAAAAATGAAAATTTCATTAACTTTAAAAGAATTACAAGAATGTAAAATAGAATGTCATTTACAATGATAAGTCTAGATAGAAAGAGACAAGTACAACTCAGTCAAAACATAAGTAAACAATACATTTCCATCTGTAGATTACAACAATATCAATCTAAAACCCGTCTCCATATTTTTCTCAATGTTGCATTCATTTTTTTGAGGCATGAGTTTATAAAATCTCCCTAATTTAGCAATAAACAAAATGAGCTAGCTCATATTTATCTACTTTAGTTCTGTTGAACAACCTCCTATTCCTTTCTCTCCAGCTAAAGTAAATTGAGCAATTTATAGCCAAACTCAAATTAGCATGTTCTCTACCCTTGTTTATAAAAAATTTATCAGCCCAAACAAGTATGTCGAGTCACTCCTAGTGAGGACATTGCAATCCAATTAGTTGTAGCATTTTGCTTCAAATGACACTAGTATAATCACATTTAAAGAAAAGGTGATTAATAGTCTCACATTATAAGTTGTATAGCAAACATATATGATTTATGGCTCCAATCAATCTATCTTTAGTTTTCAACCTGAGCTTGCTACAAGCTAAGTTACAAAAGAGGCCTTAAGCACCCAAGATCCTTTCCATACAATATAACCAATCAACTCTAAGATGATGCTGAGTAATGACTTTAAGACAACTTTGATTAGTGAAACCTCTACCTTTGTTAGGCATCCAATGGGAAATATCATCTCTATTAGTGTCAGGGTAGTAATCAGGTAGATATGATCTAACTCTTTCACCACCTCTAAAATAAATAAGCCAATTATTTCTTTAAATAATCACTTTCACCAAAGATTGAGTAGGAATTATATTGATGAAAGGAGAAATTTCCTCCCTTAGAATCAAAAGGCTATGTAAAGATCAATTATCAAACCAAAACCAACAAGAAAGACCATCCATGTATGAGCTTTAATTAGAGGATGTATAATTTGCCTCTTTTTAAGCATATGAATGAAGTACCAGAAGTACTCCTTTCTTTAATCTAATTACCAAAAGTTGGAATGCTTGAGGCATACTTCATTGATCCACTTGGATCAAAGGGATTCCTTATCTATGAATAGTCTCCAAATTCTTTTAGCAACTAACAAGGTTTGACTCTACTTTAAAGAAATGAGCCCAAACCCCCTTCCTTTTTGGTCCAACAAAGATGTTCCCATTTAATTTTAGCCTCTCTGAAATTGTCAGTAGTACTTGTGTGTAGGAAGTTTTTAATACTTTTCATAAGCTCCTTATTAATCCTTTTAGGCAAGAATAAATATGAGCACTAGTGAATCTGAAGGCTTCTAACATATAGGTGATAAGTACAAGTCTCCCTACATAAGATAGAGACTTATTTTGCCAGGAGGGTACTCTTTTTCTATTCCTTTCCAGAAGAGGGAGACAATCCTAATATCTTAACTTCTTGGAAGAAATAGGAACATTCATCCCTGTCAACAATACCAATCGTGCAGTTAAATTAACATCAAATGACGCATGCATTATGCTCTTTTAAG
Organism: Erythroxylum baracoense; assembly: GCA_025629805.1. Taxonomy (NCBI): domain Eukaryota; kingdom Viridiplantae; phylum Streptophyta; class Magnoliopsida; order Malpighiales; family Erythroxylaceae; genus Erythroxylum; species Erythroxylum baracoense. The sequence continues at coordinate 39,399,516 of JAOTAY010000005.1, forward strand.
TTGATATCAAAACCTGAAAGCTTACAAAACACTTTAGCAGAGTTGAACAAATTTGAGACAGATGAGGAGTTAGTCCTGGAAAGTAATAACAATTCATCTACAAAAATGAGATGAGTAAGTTCCAAAGCTTTGCATTTGTGATGATATTTAAAACTAGAGCAATTTTGAGTATTTTTCAAAATCAACCTTGTAAAAATTTCTAAAGCAACCACAAAAAGATAAGGGAAAAGGGGATATCCTTGTCTAATCCCATTAGTTCCTTTGAATTATGGTGGGATTACCATTAATCATTATGCTGAAAGTAGCAGTAGAAATACAAGCATCTACCTAGAAAAAGAAATTGCTAGGGAATCCAAACCACTCAAAGCAGCTCCTGATGAATCCCATCTAATGATATCAAAAGCTTTGGGATAAATCAGTTTTAATGGAACAACTTCTGATTGATTTATTTGAAGGTTTTGTTAAAGATTGATCTGCTAGGAATAAAAGCATTTTGAGTGTGAATGATAAGATTTTGTAGGATACTTTTCAGTCTATTCATAAGTAACTTGGAGATTAGTTTGTATATAGTATTACAACAGGATATTTGTCAAAAATCCTTAAGGTTGATAGCATTGGGATGCTTAGGAATAAGACAAATATAAGAAGAATTCAGCTCCCTTCACATTCTCCCTGAGAGAGAAATTCCTGCACCACATGAACAATTAAATCACCAGTGATATCCGAATTGTATTGAAAGAAATGAACATTGAAATCATCAGGACTAGGAGATTTCCTCGAATTCAAACTAAAAAGATAGTTATTAATTTCCAACATTGAGGCAAGTTTTTGAAGCTCATCATATATATCTAAATTTAAAGGAGTATAATCACCAAGAAGATCTACTATAGTAAGAGAGTTATAAGAAGTTGTATAACCTGAACCAAGAATACCCTTGAAGTAATCATACAACATCCTATAAATAGAATGACTATCTGTTACCAAATGATTATCACCATCAAACAAGCTGAGAATCTTATTAATATTTCTTTTAGCAAGAATGGAGTTATGGAAGAATTTGGTGTTTGCATCCTCCTTTTGAACCTAGGAAATTGTTTCATTTTAAAACATAAAGGAATTATGATCTTGTAGGGCCCTTGAGTAGCATTCAAGTGCCTTACTCTCTCAATGCTTCAATTCCAAATTGCAATAATCTAGATAAACTTTTTCTTTGAAATCTTTAAGAGTTACCCAACATTATAAAGTATTTCGATCGAAGGACCATTTCCTTTGACAAAAATCTTCAACTTATTTCTTAGCAACCTTAGTTTTTGCATGAGCTGGAAGGATTTGCACCCATCAACTCTAGTTTGCCAAATGCTCTTGGCTAAATCCAAAAATACCTCTTTGTGAGCTAGAAAATTAAAGAACCTAAAAGGTGAATTACAAGAAATCTGATTAGTGGAGACATTAACCTACATATAAGAGTGATTAGATCAAATTATGTGGCCAAAATAAGCTGAGGAACCAAGGTATTGATTAGTCCAAGATGGTTGACCAGCACCCTATCCATCTTTCTCTTTGTGAAGCTACTCCTTTATTGCTTATTAGACCAGGAAAAGTGAAATCCCAAATACCTTAATTCAAAAAGTTCAAGCAAGCCTAAAGAAGGTTCCGATTCTTTACCCGGAGAATTAAAGTTGATATTGTCCCCTTAAACTTTAGAAGGATTTAATATACAATTGAAATCCCTAACAACAACCCAAGGGTTAACTGTAGAGGATTTTATAGAAACCAAATCCTCCCATAATTTAGATTTGTGAAAAGAAAAATTAGAAACATAAATAACGGTCAACTTGAATGAAAACTGAGAAGTTAGATCCTTATAGACAAGATGTATGTATTGATCTAAACTCCATACTTGATGCTTGAAACTTGTTTCTCATAAAAAGAAAAATAATTATACCATTGTATTGGTCTTAGTGATTGGAACCAAAACTCTAATTAAGGCCAAAGAACTTCATAGAATCCTGTAACTTATGAGCTTTAATATAAGTCTCCAATAATCCTAAAAACATAGGTTTCTTGTCCAACAATAAGTCTTTTATTGATTGCTTTTGAGAGGATCATTCATTCTTCTGATATTCCAAAAGATCATAATAAAAATATAGCAAAAGGACCTTCAAGCTACAAGGCTCCCCTAGCCTTTTTCTTCTTCCCGCTAATTCTTCTATTTGGGGAATGAGTGGACTTTTCCAATTAGGGCTCTATCAAAACCTAGCTATCCTCCTCAGAAATCAAATCTTCCTAACAATTCTTTACATTTATTCCCCTGTCAGTGACTTTTTTGTTTTGGTCTTTAAGGTCAGCTTTTAGATTTGGGGCCTCATCCACCATTTTGGGCTTTTTAGACAAATCCTTAGTTGCTTCAGTGGGTATCTGTTCAACTTCATTACTACCTGACTTTGCCTATGATTGCTCAACCTAATTAGTTTTCATGTTTGCCTGAGACTCAAAATCTTCAATAGCCATTAATTCTAGATATTTATCTGTTTTAAAATTTTGCCAGTTTCCTTCCATACCCTCTTCCCTAGTTGATGTTTCGACCTGTATGAAAGCCTAATATCAACTCTAACTAATTCCCCAGCTTTATTAAGTTTCATCATCAGAAGCACATTAGGAAAATCATCCTTAATTCTGACTTCCATATAGACTCTAGCATAACAAATTCTCTCAAACTTATTAGTAGAGGAGTAAAAAAATTCAATCCCATTTCTATCCAGTTCTATGTTTGGAACCCACATTTGAACCAACAATGGTTGCCCTCTTATGTACCATGGACCTGTCTCCATAATTACTAACAAATAATCCTTATGTCTAAATTTGAAGATGAAAGAGTCCTCCTCAGTAGGAAGCAGCTTATCCAGACCTTATTCTCCCATTTGGAATAAACCCAAGCATGGACCTTAGGAAATGAGGGTCTTTGGTTTAAAAAGAATTTGACTAAACCTTATGACCGAGCTTTAACGATTGTTTTCAAAAGCTCTTCAAGAGGGGAGACAACTCCATTCACCAAAGTGGACTGGAATATCTTTGGCTTCAGTGGAGGAACCTCAGAGGAAACAACACTCTTCCATGTTCTAGGTACCTCCTTAGTAGTCATTGGAGACTTACCATTTCCTTTATTTGCATCTAGGGATTTACGAATGGATGGAAATTCCAGCTTCAGGAAGATGCTTGTAGATTCGAAAGGGCACCCTATGTGTATTGCCAAAAGGAGTACTATTCATAACTTTAGATTAGCACCCTATGCGTATCACCATAAGGAGTATTATTCACTATTGTAGATTAATTAAAATTAATCTATAGAAAATCCCCTCCTCCACGTAATGCCTTAACCCTACACAACGCCTCACCCCTCTTCGACCTTGCTCGTACCTGACTCTGGAGTTTACATGCATGTTATTCTCACACACCCTTCATTGTTTCACACTCACCAGAGAACACACTTTACTCGCCCATAGTTTCTCTCACTCTTGCTAGTCACTCAACGCCTTATACAATGCCTCATCTCGCTTAATGCTCACCAATTTTTTATTGCTCACTCACCCATTATGTCTTCATCGCTTACCCAGTGTTGCTCACCCTGTCTCAAGTAATAAGTGTTTGTTACCTTCACAATTCAATAAGTAGAATTAATCTATCATCAATAGCATGACATTAGGAACCTATTTAATTTCTTTATTTTCAATATTTTTATTTATGTAAAGCTTCCTATCAAAGGTATTGTTGTCTTTAATTCTATTATGGAGAATAAGAATATTCGTTTACTTTTGTACTCTTAGATACTCCATATTATGATATTTCTTTCCTTTTTATACTTAGACCATTTATAGTTATATAAAGGACAAATTGGGATATTCAAACATTGTATAATTACTCTCTTATAATATCTAAGAATTGCTTTGATCACGACCTTTTTCAAATGTCGAGCAATTCTTTATATGGGTATTTTAGAAAATATAATTATATTTTGATGCTTTTCTATATAGGTGTCGAAGCTTATAAGATTTGATATCATTTTAGGAGCCTTGAATTCTACATCAATTGCACCTTCTGAGTTTGGGATGTGACAAAATTGGTATAAGAGTTTAGGTTCGGTTTTGTGATTAGGAGATAAAGTCATATGGATTGAGGTTTATATGAAAAGTTTGAGCAGGGATCAACTAAGTCCTGAAAAACAAAACTAGTTTCGGATTGGGATTTTATCTTATAAATGGATTGATTTGCTTCACATTTTACGAATCTTGATTGTTGTGAAAAGAGGGTTTTATGACATTTAGCCTATCTGTTATGGAAGAAGTGCTAAGGCCATTTAGCTAATATGCTAAACAAAGGTGAGGAGAATTAAGAGATGAGTATAATTTTATTATAAACTTTAGAAGTTTTCTCATTAGAGTTATTAACTTCGCCTTTAGAGAGGAAAATGATGAAACCTATTCTCATTCTTTCTAATAAGAGGATAATTGCAAATTTAAAGAAATTAAAGTCACAATTACTAAAATGTTAATTTTATTTCTAAATGGGAAAGATGGATCTTTGTGGTTATGCATTTACTATAGTTAGCTTAATAAGGTTTTCATAAAAAATGAATACCCTCTTTGATATGTATGTATGTACATGCATGTATGTATGTATGTATGTGGTTATGTATTTACTATAGGAAGCACTAATTTATCTATTCACTTTAGGAAACACTAATTTTATTTCAAAATGGGAAAGATGGATCCTTGTGGTTATGCAATTACTATAGTCAACTTAATAAGGTTTTCATAGATTACCCTTGGTACTGCTATCGTCTGCAACCAAATTCAAAAGAAATCACTTCCGTTAATACAATTTAATGTAGTAGTGGTAAGTAGATATCGTTACCACGAGGAATTTTTATCAGTAAAGGAGTTACGAATTCAAAACAAAATAAAGTAATGAAATGGGGGGTTTTAATTTAAATTACGAGTTAAACAGAATTTAAATGGAAAACGAAATTGAAAAATAACAAATAGCAAAACAATGATAATCTAACAATCAATAAGAATGAATCTTGGCTTCCGGTCTCCTTCATTATTAAACTTGCGTTGTTCATCGACACTAAAAATAACTAATTTATCAGTTAAGCATTCGTCGTGGTGAATTTCTTTACCTATTTTCTCTTATGTTTAGCTAACCAAAACATGTATTTAAATTAACCCTTATTAATCAATAACCTAGACATGATCTCAGATTTAATTAATTAATAGCTTTACGAATCAAGAAAATCGACGAACTAGACAACGTACATGCGATGTATATTTAGCCTAGACAATTATTTTTCCTAGAATCATGTCCTTAACGTAGTAGACATAAATCCTAGCCGCTATTGTTGATTAAAAGAATTAAACATCAATCTATTTAATCTAGCGATTGATTGAATAAAATTACAAACTAGTTACGCACCTAGCTGTTAAATCAAACAATCAAATAATGACCCAGAAAAATAATTAATACTTGACTGATAAATCAATTGAAACAAAGAACAAAAGTCTCAAAACATTCAAAGTTCAATAACCAAGATTCTGTAAACCAAGAAAAAGATTTAGGTACTCATAACAGAATTGAACATAAAAGAAGTAACAAAATACATTGTCTCCATCCCAAGTCTTTATAGAAATTCAGAAAATTTATAGCAAAGTACTGCAGAAAACAAAAAAAAAACTATAGCTGTCAAAAACAAGAATAAAAGTGTAGAAAACGTCCTAAAAACTACTGCTAAAGTGGTTGTCAAAAAAGCTGGAAGAAAAGAATGCAGAAGTACAAAAACTACCCTAAGATGTGTGTTGGAAGCAGGAAGAAAGAATACAGAAAAATATAAAACTAATCCTAAGGTCTTTCTTGAAGAATACAGAAATATAAGAGAAAGAGTGCAGAAACGCAAGACCAAACAAAGAGAAAAACTGCAGAAATTGAAATTCTATTTTAAACCAAGGCTGACGTGAACAGTGCTTTCTTCTCCTTTTTAAGCTTTTTCGATTTCTTCTCTCTCTTTCTTTGATTTTCAACAGATAACGTATCCCCCAATTTCAGGTTGTCAATCCCCTTGCTAAGATGGCAATATGATCTTTAAAGATTGTGAAAATCTTGAATTTGAATCTTGAAAATCGATCTGTAGATTGATTTCATCCTTACACGTGGCCACGTCTAGTGATTGAATTGCTATCAGATTTGGAATTTTGGATTTTCTTTATTATTTTGCATCTTTTTGATTCAATTTTGTCGCTAAGGTGTTGAAAATCATCCACACACAATTATAAGATAATTCCATTAATTTTGAATAATAATTTCAACACATTAAAGATAATTAAGTACAAAATAATTGTAAATTGATGACTTAACAAATTCCCCCACACTGAACCTTTGCTCGCCCTGGAGCAAACATGTAAAACCACTACACTCAGTCAATTCATCCTTCATAAGATCAAATGCACACAATTCATTAACTTGGGCCAGTAAGACTTAAGTTGTAACATATATCATAATCATTTTTTACCAATGCAAATAAACGAAGTCAAAATAAGACATCTTTGCTTAAAAGAAAATATGAAATCAAAATGAATTCTTCTCACAAATTTCACTCTTACAGTTGAGTGTTTGAGGCAAAGTGTTTCTCTCAAATCTCTCTCTAACATATTGCACTATCATAGGCTTGCAATTTCACCAGTTATCATTCATTAAGATCACATGAGCTAATAGATCATAACGACTTTATTCAGGGTTGTAATGGGGCTAGGTTCACAAGTAAGGTAAAGTGACAAAAGGTTAATCACAAGCATTCCCAAAGTACCAAGTAAAAGGGACACGCAATTTAAAATTCTGAGATAAACATGAATGAAAAGGACTATAACTACTCATTACTAACTAGTACCACTATACTTTATTCTGCTTTTTTCCTTCTTCTTTTTTTCTTTTTCCTTTTTCCCTTTTCTTTTCTTTTCTTTTTTCTTCTCTTTTCTTTTCATCAAGTAATGCTAAGAATAAGAGAAAACAATAAAAATAAGAGAAAATAACAACATATGAGTAGAAGTACCTATAAAAATATCTCAGAACACAATATAGAACAAAAGTCCCAAATTACTCAATGCTTCATTCAACTTGTGATAGGGAAAGGCTAATGGGGCTTTTGGGTTTTAAAATTAAGGTGATTGATTGAAAAACAAGGATAAAGGCTCAAAAATGTTTGCAAAAGGAAAATAACTAGGTGGGTCAATTTTAAGCTAAGGGTGTAAAAACAAAGAAGGCCTTAGTCATTTCTATATC
>JAOTAY010000005.1:39426044-39436610 GCA_025629805.1 Erythroxylum baracoense
CATGATTTATACCTAATCGCAACAAAAATAAAATTAATCCCCAACATATAGTAAGAAGAAAAATCGGGGTCTAACATGATAAACCTGTGAATTTGACTGTGCATCATGAATAAATGTTATTGATGGCATATTTTGTGATTTGATGCATCAAATTGATATGCATGATCAGATAAAGATGTTGTGACCAGAGTGGCCAGTCTGAAAGAGCTTAAAGCTCAAAAATATGCACGTAGAGCCACTAGCTCCATGATTAATAAGCCCGGTATCTACAATAGGTACGGGGCAGAATTTGAAATGAGCCTGATATCTACAAGGGATATGGGACAGTAATAGGTGTGGTCACAAAAAAATAAATACGAAAGTGAAGTCTCGTATGCATATGAACTTGCAAATATATGATTGTGAAAACATTTCTGAATTGTGATGATATTGAGATATGCTATATTTCTATACATTTGCTAATATGATTGACTAAGATAAATGAATGAAATATTCTGAAAAGTTTATATGAAATGTGTGGAATTCATGATGATTTGTCAAAATGAGTAATATTGTGCGTTTGGTTTATATTTGAAATGTTTGATATTCTGAATGACTAAGCACATCAATGATGGTTCACTCACTGAGTTCGCAAAACTCATCAAAATTGCAACTTTGATTTTTAGGTACGAGAGAGGAGACCTAATTCTTGAGACACTCTAGAAGAACATTTTTGAAATTAAGAAATGGGTCAAAGGTCTAGTCAGCTGACATCTGAGGAGTTGTAGATTGTGTTTATGTAGATTCTCATTTTATGTAGATCTTTTGTAAAATGAGTAGTAAACTCTCCAAACACTTTTGATGATGTAAATATTTGCTTAATGAATGTACTGCTACAGTGTAAATTATGTTAGTAAATGAAATAGGAAAATTGATCTTTTCAAACTTTGTAAAGTGCATGATGCCATAATAAGTGTTTATGACTGCTCTAACATACCATTGTCATAGGGTGTGATCTTGAATGTCCTTTAGATGTTCGGGTACATACTCTATGGTAGAGTGATGTTACAATTAAGCATTACCTGACAGTTCCATATACTCTACAACAAAAGGGAGTTAGTGAAAGAAAGAATATAACACTTAAGGAAATGGCTACATATCTACTTTATGATAAGAACCTAAATTCTAGACAAAGGAAATTAACACTATTTCCTACCTCTCAAATAGGTTATCAACTAAAGATTTGAATGATATTACACCATTTGAAGCTTAGTTTGAATATAAACTAAGGATAATTAAACAGGTTATCAACTAGAGATTTGAATGATATTACACCTTGAAGTTTAGTTTGAATATAAACTAAGGATGATTCATCTAAAAATATTTAGGAGTCTTTATTTTGTGTTAAAATTGAAATTTTGATCCTAAGTCATTCAACTATATTTCTCATTTATAACACTTTGTCTAAAGCTTATATAATTTTTTATCTTAAGATTAATAAGATTATTATTCTAACAAATGTTATGTTAGTTGAAGTTGTAATTCAAAACTGGAAAGAATCTAAAATTGAGTTTTAAGTTCAAGAAAGAGTCTTTAAAGGAAATATTACAAATGATGTTGATGATGTACCAATTAGAGTTACAAGACTTCTAACTAATGTCAATAATAGATGCAATGTATAAATATTAAAACCTTCTAGTTATAGTGAAGTTATGGATTCTCAAGTTTAGAGAGATGCTATAAAGGATCGTTTAAGCATGATATGAAAATTGAAACCTAGATCTTAGTAGACAAACCTAAAAATTAAAAAGTTATTGGCATTAAATGGCATTTGAAACTAAATTGAATCCTGATGGTAGTTCTAATAAGTGTAAATCTATATCATACCTGGTAATTGAATAGGGAAGCTTATTTTGACCAAGACTCCATTTTTATCTCCATCTACGGATCGTATAAAATTTTTAGGATATAGATGAACCAAAAGAGGGTGTTAAAAGATAGAAAGGAATTATTGGATTGATTAGTCGACCTACATAGATTAGTAATCGGTCAATATAGTCTAAAGTTGTTAAATTTGATGTATTATGAGTTTATAGCAACATTAGTTAATGTATTAGTAAATCAATATGACACATTGGTCAACCAATATGTGTATTGGTCAACCAATATCCAAGAATTAATGAATCTAGTATTATTGTAAATGCATAATGGTTAATAAGTGCGTTGCATATAATCGTCGTAACAGCTAGTTCTTAGGTCTTAACACCTATTTTGGGTCCCAAAACACTATAAATAGGTTTTTCTCATTGGTTTTAGCATCAAGAAGTATTTGAGTGTCTTTTACACACATTCCACAGTAGTTTTAAATCATTTAAGCATTCATTGTCTGATCTTGTGAGAGTAATCCTTTTTGTGATTATCAAAGTATCTAAATCACCAATTTTCAATTGTAAGATATTTTTAAGGTTTGTGATCATTGTATTAGGTTTATCTAAAATTGGTTTGGGATTCCTCTTTACCTTAAAGAAAGATTGAAAAGGAGGTTCTGCTTTGCTAAAATAAAAGATTGTATAAAGGTTATTCTTCGCCTTGAAAGAAGAATTGTAGTGAAAATCTAAAATGAGTTTTAGGCGTGGAAGTAGGCAAGGATTGTTTGCTAAAGCATTATAAATCAATTTTTGTTTCTCTTCTTTTACTCTTTACTTTATTGTTTACACTTGTGATAATTTGTAAACATTGTCTTATAAGTTAGTATATTTTAATTAAAATCTTGAATTCGCCCAATTCAACCCCCTCTTGGGTGTTATTAGGGAATAATAAGTGATGTCAGAGTAGGTCCATAGGGCTAGTATTTCAAACAAAATCCTAAAGTAAAGGTTATAATGGTAAACCTAGGAGCATCTTTATCATCCTTTAACTTAAAACGTTAGTAAAGCCCCTAACTTTGACGGAAATAACTACTTTTATTTAAAATAAGAATGAAAATTTTTTCTCAATGGCTCAAATTTTCAATTTTTGGAAAATTGTCTCAAATGATCCATACATTCCTACTAAAATTGTAGATGATGAAAAAATATCTTAAGTTAAAAGAGGAATGGGATCCCCAATATAAAATGTTAATCTTTTTAAATAATAAAATTGTCTATATTTTATTTATGTGTTGGGAAGAAATAAATTCAATAAAGCATCTATGTTAGAAATGGTTTTTGAATATGAATTGTTCCAAATAAAACATGATGAAAGCATTTCTAGCATATATAGTAGGTTTATTAATATTATCAATGCTCTCAAAGGTCTTAGAAAGACCTCCATTAACCTTAAAATGGTGAGGAAGTTGCATAGGTCATTACCAAATTTATGGGAAGCTAAAGTGACGGCTATTTAAAAAGCAAAGGACCTAATAACTTTACCATTAAAGGAGCTTATTGGATCCCTTCTTATATAAAAATGAGGCTCTAAAAGAAATAAAAAGAAACGATTCGAAGAAAAGGAATCTGGAATTCTAAGTCTCAAAGAAAGAATCAAGTGATAAGGAAGCAATATCATCTAGTGAAAGTGATAAATAAGATAATGATTTAATCACTAAAAAAGTTAAGAAATTTTTAAAGAAGAACTCCTCAAGAAGAAAGGACTACAGAGGTGGTAAGATAAAACTTAAAACACAAATTAATAATATTATTTACTTTGAATGTAAGAAAATTGGACACATGAAGTCTCAATGACCTCTTAGACATTAAAGGCAAAGCAAATAAAATATTATTTTCTTTGAATGTAAGAAACCTGGACACATGAAGTTTCAATGCCCTCTCTTCAAAGAAAGTGAAAAATATAAAAAAATACAAGAAAGAGAATAGGAATAAAGGAAAAAGAATACATTTAAAACCTCCACTTAGTATGAGACAAGTGACTCCAAAAGTGAATGGTTAGAAGGCGATGTAGTTCATATATGTTTCATAGCAAAATATGATGATGAGGTATACTCTAACTCTAAATCATGTGATAATTATAATAGGGACATTAATTTGACATATGATGAACTTGTTAAGGGTCTGTAAATTACAAGCAAAAAAAGAAAAGGATATATTCCAAGCCTAAGGAAGTTCAAAATATTCTAGACATGTATAAGTGAAAATGGAAAGATAAAAAGGGGATTGCATAACATCAAAGTTTCAACAGGCGTAGCCATAAAGGATAATCATGACTTAAATGCTTTAAAGCATGCGAATAAAATGTTGAAGAAGGAAGTTGATTCTCTCAAAGACTCATTGTCCAAGTTCACTAAAGGAAGTGAGAAATTAGAAAATATGTTAGGAGCTTAAAAGAGTTCTAATAATAGGCATGCAATTGGATATAGTCAATAGAATGCTTTCAACACTAAAAACCACTTTTATCAAAGTAAAGATTTTACATAGTGAAGAACCAATGCTTAGGATGATAAATGATATGGAGCATCCATATCTAAGCACACACACAACGCGTTCACTAAGGCTCACATAAGAGCAAACTTCATAGTTTCTCGTATCATTCATAATTTAGATGAAGAATTTTATAATATTAAATAAAGATTAGGCATTACTTCTACAATAACATGTAAATCCACTCACATCCTCTTAGGCCTCAAAGAAACATATATCAAGCTTTTGTCCATAGTATGCATCAAACATAATCATAGGACATTTCACTACCCTAGGAGAATAATCCAAATTTTTAATGTCCAAAAGAATTTTTCTCATTATGTATATACACAAAAATGCATATATGTATAATCATCATTCATATAATATAGTACATCTCTTTTATGGTAAGTATAAACATGTTGGTAGATTTTGTTTTCTTAAACAAAGAATGTCAGGCAAAACCTTGAAAATATAGGTTAAAAAGAAGAAGCGACCTAATAACTAAGGAACCAAGCTTGTTTAGGTTCTTAAATACGTTGATTACCTTTGTTTGTAAAGATATTAGAAGAAAAAAACAAGTGTTATATAGTAGAAATAATGATTATTGAATTTAGTATTATTAAGGACTTTACGCATTTTGTCGAATCTAACCTTTTTTCTCCAAAAAAGTTTAAAAGATGTTATTATAAGATATGGAGAATTTAGCCACCAAAGACCTTTCAAAAGAGGCAATTGTTGAACCAAGCGAGAAAAATGAGAAGGATGAGAAGCTTCAATAGATTTTAAACTCAAGAAGAATCTTCGTTTAAATGTCTCATAAGCAATGTTCAACATGAGGTAATTATTAGTTCATAATTTAGAAATATGTGATAACTTATTTTTATATATGAATTTGAGTATAAATCTATAATGATAATTGTTTGGTTTGAATTATGAATAAGGTGTTTGATAATTATTTTTAAAGTGTGAACCTTACTACCTAGAATTAGAGACTATCTGAAAAATAAGGATACTAAGATAGAATTTATATCAATTTTGTAATATTTTATAATTCATTAAATAAGGATAAGATTTTACTCAATTAGAAGAGAATTATATATATTTTTATGGAAATCCTACATGATAAAAATCCCTTTTAATAAATTTTGTGTGATTGAAGTCTCTTTTAAGATTTTTGATAATTCTTAATTGATATTTCTATGATCCATTAAGTGTTTTGATGTTTAAATTTGAGTTTTAAAGCAATTTTTTGCTCTTCAAAATACATTAGTCAACCAATATCTCACTGTACTCAAACAATGTAACCAAAAATCATATTTTTTGCCTTTTTAGTGAGTTCATTCTTTGTTTGATCGCTTGTATGATCACCTAGATTGCCGTACCAGTTGACTAATATCCTTTAGTGGTCGACCAATGTTCCTAATTTTGAGACTCCCAACTTTCCTAAGAATTTGCAATGAGTTTAGTCACCATCCTTAGTCAATAAATAACCAACATAAGTCGACTAATATATGTCATTGGTCGACCAGTAAAAAAAACTTTTAAATCAATCCATGTTTTTTCTCCTCACCTCCACTCCTTACTTTTGATTATCTTTGAAACATAAATATCGATCAACCAGTCGAGGCATACTGTCAACTAGTCCTCATATTTTTAACATCTTCTTTGCCTCTTTTTTTTAATCTCATATTTTATGTTTATATCATCTAAAACCCAAAACAATTCATTATTTTCCCTGAAAAACATCATCCCCCATCTCATTAAATTGTATCAAAATAAAATTTTGTTATTTGGGGACTTCTAATCTCTTTTTAATTAAAATATATCTGTTCAAGTTAATGCCTTCATAGTTGAATTGTAAAATGATTATAGGCTATGTTCCTTTCAATTATATCAATACATATTTATTTATTTATTCAATTTTGGTAACTTGTGTACTTTTCCATGTTTTTATTTTTGAAATTTTGGAGCTTTCAAAATTGTAACTTCTTTTATGAAATTATGGGTGGATATTGCAATTATGCTTTTATTTATTATAGTTCCAAACATCAAAACATGCCTTTGGTGCATTCAACGAATCATGTTAACTTGGACACAATATTAAAATTATGTTTTTTTAAATTAGTCATAATTATAGATGCCTCTATCAAAATTGATTTTTTTTTACTCTTCATATATTCAATATCACTCTCTAGAGAGCAAGTTTGGTAAGCGTGATCAAATTCATCTTTTTTCACTGAGTTAGCTTTACACATCTCACTTTATATTATGTATTGTCAGTTAATAGTTTTTTTATGATTCCAAAAAAGGGGATAAAGTTTGGTTACATTAGATTTAAGAGGAGTGATTACATTTAGAGGGAGTTATTGTTTCATTGTTTTCATACTTCTTATACTTTATATAATATCCTTGAGTAAATTTATGTTATATTTATGTATAAATATTTCTTTGATTTTAAATATCTCTTTTGTTCTTGCTATTGAATTATGCTCTTCATGATAGATTATATTTTATGCATGAATGAAGAGGGGGCTAATCATTATCTTAATATTTATTTATGTGCTTAATTTTATTATTATTGTTCTCTAATACCACAATTGTTTTGTCATCATTAAGTTATTGTTGTAATTGATGTTTTAACTATAACAAAACATAATTACTACTACTATGTTTATTATTTTGATGAAAAGTAATATTAGAACAAAATGAAGCAATAAATTAAGAAGATATTGTACAAAGCTTACAAAGAGAAGTTGAAGTTTTCAACTGATGACATGAAGATTAAAATAAGAACAAAAGAAGATCAAGGCTCGTTTAAGTTCATTTCACATTTTGTGTTACTATTTGTAAACTCGTTTTGTTAATTTGACGATCTAAAAGGCTCACTATGCATAATCATTTCATCTTACTTTGTTGCATAAATCTTTACATTCATCAAAAGGCACTGAAGCTTTTGATTTTAATATAAAATCCTCTTGGTCTTTCAAATAATCTTTTGTAAAGTGTTTTAATCATATTTTATTAAACAATTGGGTTAGTAGTTGACCAATATAGCTAAAGTTGATAAATTTGATATACCGTGAGTTTGTAGCAATATTAGTTGATGCAATATGTGTAATGGTCAACCAATTCCCAAAGGCTAGTGAATTTGGTACTATAAATGCATATTGGTCAACCAGTGCATTGTTTATAGTTATTGTAACAGCTAATTTTTGGCTCTAATGCCTATCTTGGGTCCCAAAAAACTATAAATAGGTGTTTATCATTAGTTGTAGCATCAAGAAACATTTGAGTGTCTTTGAGCATTCATTATCTTATTTTAAGTGTGTGAGCCCTTTTGTGATTATCAAAGTATCCAAGTGAATAATTTTGAGTTGTAAGCTATTTTTAGGTTTATGATCATTGTGTTGGATTTATCTAAACATGGTTTGGGATTCTCTTTATATTAAAGAAAGATTGAAAAGGAGGTTCTTATTTACAAAAATAAATGACTTACAATGGTTATTCTTCGCCTTGAAAGAGCCATTTTGTGCTTATCAAAGTATCCAAGTAAATAATTTCGAGTTCTAAGCTATTTTTGGGTTAATAATCATTGTATTTGATTTATCTAAAAGTGGTTTGGGATTTCTCTTTACCTTAAAGAAAGATTGAAAAAGAGGTTCTTGTTTACCAAAATAAATGATAGTATAATGGTTATTCTTCTCCTTGAAAGAAGAATTATAATGAAAATCCAAGACGAGTCTGAAGAGTGAATGTAGGCAAGGATTGCTTGCCAAACCATTGTAAATTAGTATGTGTTTCTCTTCCTTTACTCTCTTTACTTTATTGTTTACAACCATAACTAAATTCATTTACTTTTATTTCATTCTTCCATTTATGATCATTTGTAGACATTGATTTATAAGTTAGTTTATTTTAATTAAAATATTGAAATCACCCCCTCTTAGGTGCCATTAGGGAATTGTAAATAACAATGTTGATTATATTAACACATTTTCTCCATTTTCCAGTTTGGACACAATAGGGATCTTACTTGCTCCAACTGAACAATTAGGATGGTTTATGTACCAATTAGATGTGAAATTTGTCCTTCTTAATGGTTTATTGAAAGAAGAGACATATATTCAATAACCAAAAGTTATTGAAGTTCGGAATGGTAGTGAAAACATGTTCTTACACTACAACAAAGGAAGCATTTCCCAACTTTTTTTTTGCGACTAAAAAATATTTGTCTTAAAAAGACAACCTTTTATGACGAAACATATCGTTCGTCACTAAATGTAAAGTTTTGGCGACGAAATCAAAAATCATCGCCTAAGGAAAAACCTTCAGCGATGTTCAAGTAAAATCATCGCATAATCGAGACCAATAGGTGACGATTTACAGTATTCGTTGCTAAATAGTGCAATCGGGACGCAATCTGTAAGCGTCACCATAACTTTACAAACAATTTGCGACGATGTTCATAAATGGTCACTAAATGATATGTATTTTGCGACGATATTAACAAACGTCACCAAAAGGTCAATATTTGGTAACGAAATTGATGATTCGTTATGAAACATTATACATTCAGCGACGACTGCTTTTAATCGTCGCTAAATATTAAACATTCAGAGTCGATATTTCAAAATCGTCACCAAATGTTTTGCATTCAGTGACGAATTTTTGGAAATGTCATTAAATGTTTACATTTAGTGACGATTTCTAAAAATCGTCACTAAATGACTGAAATTTTCATAAATTATGAAACTAACATTTTTATAATCTATTATAGTTAGGATATGTTTTATTAAAGATTTGTTTTGAATGTTTACAATGTGTTATTTGGAATAAAAAACTCATAACATATTTTTAAGACTTAAAACAATAGTATTAATTAATCATTAGTATTTACTAACATTGCAAAAATTTGTAATGAAAATTTTAGTTTTTGCAGCTCCTTTGTTTTATCTCCACCGAAAATACCATCTTCCTTCTTACTCATCCATCACTTAAACACTTAACTTCTGCATTTTACCCATGTTACACCTTGCAAAGAAAACATTCCAGTACATATTTTGTTCTATTTCTCTTTATTTTTGTCTTTTCTCCATCCATCGAAATCTCTTCTAACCCCTCTCAACTGTTGAAATTTTTCTGAAGCAAGTAAGTGATGCTTAAAGTTGTATAGGTAGTGTAAATGATATTAAGATGAGGTTTTAATGTTTGTAAATTGGATGCATGCGTGAGTGATGTATGTTTCCATGTTTATGGATTGATGCATGTGTGAATTTTGTGGATGCATCTATGTGTGGTGAAGGAAGAAGTCAATTCGATGATATGATTAACAAGATGAAGGATTTTAGCAATTAAGTGAGTTGGAGCATGTTATATGCAATGTTTTTACTAAACATGCATATGTATTTTGGACATAACTTGATCTGTTAATATCCAAATTGGATGGATTTTGATTTAGTGTAAACTAGAGACATATGGATACATTTTTCACATAAGAATCAAATTTGAAATCTGTCCTTAAAGGTCTTGACATTTGGCTCGAATTTGAGAATTGTGTTCTGTCGAGGTATGAAAACAGTCTGTAGCTTTTTTAATATAACTTGCATGATACTAAACCAAAATGCATGAAATTGATGTCATTAGACACTTAAAACATGAGGAGGTCATCAATTATAAATGATAGAATTTTGATAATGAAGTTTTTGATAAAATAGATATCATGTCATGGAAAAGGATAGGTTTCATGAATGATATTATATAGTTGAAAAGGTTTAATCAATTGATTAGAGTTTGATAATTTCATGAAAACAAATTGGAGTATGAATGAGTATGAAATGATTTTGTGTTTGTGGAAAAGTAATCTAGAAAATTGGAGTGAACTTGGTGTTAAAATGTATGTGAGTTTTGGACAAACAGAAGAAAGGAGGAAGAAAAATGCAGCAGGGCACGATCGTGCATCACAATCGCGACCCTTGCTAAAATAGATGAAAGTCACGATCGTGCATCTGCACTATCATGACTCTTCTGAAAAAGAGGAAAGTCGCGATCGTGCACTTGCACGATCATTACCCGAGAGGAAATGCAAAGGGTGGTTTGTTTTGAGTGATTTTCGAACTAATAAAGGCTAGGATGTTTCCATATGAAGTATTAAGGTTTAAATGAGTTCTTAAATGAATTTAATTGATGTTGA
>JAOTAY010000005.1:39436710-39447809 GCA_025629805.1 Erythroxylum baracoense
TTATAAAGAAATAATTTAAATATTTCAAAAAGTCTTAAAATTTGTAATAAATTAAAATAAATTCGTTTTTAACAATTTTAATAATTATTAATTTCAAAATTAAAATTTGTTACTAAATAATATTAGCTATCAAAAAATTCGTCACAAAAGTCTTTAAAATTGTAATAAATTAAAATAAATTCGCTTTTAACAATTATAATAATTATTAAATTAAAAATTAAATTTTGTCACTAAATACTATTAGCTACCAAATACAATTCGTCACAAAAACGAATTAACTACGTATAAATAACATCGGTAATAAGGTTTTGCTGCAACCATGTTTTCGTAGCTAAAATTTTTTTGCTACCAAAACACAATCGTCTCAAAATCCTATTACCAACCAAAGTCCAATTCGTCACAAAAAGTTTTTACCTACGTTTATAGAAATGTCTCTAAAAATATTTCCCTACAATAAAACTTAGTAGCTAAAAGGATTCTGCTACCAAAATGAAATCGTCACTAAACATAAATACGTACGAATAAAATTTTGTGGGAAAAAACTTTTATCTACGAAATAGAAACATCGCACGAAATCGTGTACGACGTTCTTCCTTATCGTCGGTAATAATTTTTACCGATGAATTATTTTGTCGCAAACAAGTTTTGGCGACGAATTGTGGTATATGCGATTTTAAGAACTTTAGCGTTAATGAGGAGTATTAAAAGGTATAATGTGAAAATTGCTCTTAGGATCGTTTTGAACTTATTAACTTAATAAGCTAATATTAGTTTTGTACCAAAATCTTGTTTTATCAAAGTCTTTTTCTATTTGGAACTTATCTTTTTATATCTTATCTTGTAAATATTTTAATTTGGCAAGTTGTGGTACCAATATTACACGAAGCTCAATTAGTTGATTCTCTTTCTTGTAATTTGAATATATATATATATATATATAAAAAAGAAGAAGCATGGTAGTAACCTATCTTATATTTTATTAATTTGGATTTTGATCATTAGTTTATCTTGAACAGATAAAGTGTTTGACAATTTATCACCTAGAAGCAAACCCTAGGCTTTCCTTTGTATATTTAAGTTCAAATATGTTTAAACCAACATATATCTATATGTAAATACATACAGCTGATAGAAAGAAACATCAACAATGGTTCTAATCATATGGATGTTTTAAAAACTAAAAGGCCAAACCTGCTTTGTCATTTTTTATTATATCTAAACATATTATACGAGCACAATGTACCACTTTCAATCTCCTACATTGCCTTTCACTAATGAAGTTAGATGGAGATAGAAAAATGGGAAACATGTTAGGAATTGGAAAAGGATTTCATCTCATGCATATAGAAAATATATTTAAAAAAATATGATTTTATGCAATATAAAAATATTAAAAATTATGATTTTGCGAATATCAAAGTCACTTTAATCTATAACATGATTAATATATAAACACAATGAAATATGAATCATAAATCTATGCCTTATTATGAAACTTGATTCCTTTCCTGCAGCTTCCTTGAATCCATAGAGAGCTATAAAAGTGAAGTAAGGAGGAGTAAGTAACGAGTTGTTAGCTTTTTTAGAGCCTATGTTTATCTATAATAGGGTTTAGACTCTTTGGTAATCTAATTGAATTATAATTATATTTATAATTAATTCTAATTAAATATTAATTACGTCTAAATAAGATCAAATATCTAACATTGATTCTTATTTTAAAAATATCTTATATTTGTCCATAAAGTATTTCAAACTTTACAATCAAGTATAACTTGATTAAATTACCATTTTCTCTCTTCAATTATTCTTTGTATATGGCCTATTAGGTTCCTTAAAGTAGTGGCAAAACTATATTTATTATCAGACAATTAAACTCTTTTAATTTATTTTTAATTATCTAATATTTATACTATAGATCAAGATTGGCATTTGATAACATATTATAACGACCCAAATAATAGGAATAATAAAATAGTTTAAACTAACATTTTCATGTATAATTTTTATATAATTCAAGATTTTCATCATACAATATTTCGAGCAGAAAAAATATGTAATTTATATCTACCCTATACAAGTCTAATCATATTAATTCTCCAACATTAGTAATTGATTCCTTTAATGATATTTCAAAAATATCTTTAAATTATTATTCCACTTTAACCGAGGAGTTTCAAATTAATACTAATCGGGAATAATATAACATTTCATCCTAATTACTTTAGGATAATGAATCTTCTATTAACCAATTAACTATTTCTATATAGTTTATACTATATCTAATAATATGAGTTATCCTTGAATATGATAAGTTATAAGTAATATCAAAATATAACAATTCTTATATAAAATATTTTTGAGATCTCAAGCCAAATGATCACATATACAACCATTACAATGAAAATTTCTATAAACGTATAACTAATATTCCAAGCAGAATTCTCTTGAGGTCAATTTAGTAAACTTGTTCTCTAACAATTAAATATTTTCATATTTTAGTCGCTAATACCGACTACTTTACTTATACATTAGTTAATTGAAAAACTGCATAAGATAAATTTTATTTTAATTAATTATATCACAAAATCTATAATTAATTGATTGATTATATTAATCAACACCTTCCCATGGAATCCCTTATTACTGAAAGAAAGCTATTTCTAAGACGATTTTTTGAACAATTTTCGTAATGTAAGAGTACAAACTTTGAAAACTTCATTTTTTTACTAAACGTGGAGTGTGTTTTAGTTAATTATCCCTTAGTGGAACATAGGCAGCAATGACAATTTAAACTGTCCGATAAATATCTATTTTCAGATAGCATGTATGCTACAAATTTCAAAATTCCTTTCATAAACAAATTGAGTCAACAAAGCTATATTATGTTGTTAAAACTGGTAAAAATGCTATTTGTCTTTTTCAAAATTATTATTTCATATTTGATTTTAGATATCTATTTTTAAATTCACTTTACGATTTTAGCTTCAAATGATACACAATTTTAATATTTTTCTTTTATATATATTCAAAATATAATCTAATTTTACTATATATTTCCTAAACTCTTAGAACTTAAATTATTATGATTTTTGAATTTTATAACTAACATCAACCAATTAAATTTAGATTTAAATTTAAATATAGTTAAAAGCTCAATTCAAACTCGAAAAATTGACAACCAGTTTTAAATTCAGCGTGGGAAAGTTGTGTTTCCATAGGTGTTTCGGCCGAGGCTTAGTCTATTGAACTTTTTAACCTATACGCGGCTCTATCATGAACCAGACCCTTCTCGATGTCTTTTAGTGGGTGGTGTAGTTAGGCCTGCAAAGCTCAAATCATGCACTACCAGGAAATTAGGCTTAAATATGTTCACCTCAAACGGCCCAATCTTATCCAAGTTCTGACAATGCAGCTCAATTCGAACATAATATGGTAAGAAATTATGCTTCTGTATGACTAACTTCATGTCATTTAAATAATTAATAGCTCAACTATAACATGATATGGTAAGAAATTATGTTTTTATCTTACTAACTTCAAATTATTTAAATAATTAATAGGTTAAAAGTTATGGACCACTTTGTAATTTTTCTTATTTTAGTGCATATTTTGATGATTTATGATTATTTAAAATAATTATTTACTTAAAAATCTTATGATGTTATATTTTTATAAAAAAAATTTGTTAAATATTTCCAATTATCTTAACATGTATTATTATATAATTAATTCTTACATCATTATCACCAACACCTAATTGAAGTCTCGTTGAGGTTCGAGATCTAGAAAGGTCCAATAGTACGAAACCTTATCCTTACTAAATAGAGAGGTTATTTCCAATAATTAATTCTTACAGATGGGATATAATTTATATAATCATTTGAGTCAGTTATGTAAAAAATTATTAAAATAACTCGACAAAAAATCAACTAAAATTCTTTTTAAAATTTTAACAACCAAAACATTTTTTAAATAATTTAAAATACTAATATTTTTTAAGTAAATAAATTTAAAAAATTTTGCTTTTTTATTCTAAATAATACGTTGCGGACATTTGTTGGGTTCCAAAACAAAGATATTGTTCGCCATTGAAAAGATACGTCTTTAATTAGTACCAAAAATTCAAATCAAACACCTCTTAGCTTTCTTAAGCTTAATGATTAAGCATTTTTAAGGGTGACAACTCACTCCCAATTTCATGATATGACAACTTCATACATATGACTACAAACCAAACCAAAAAAGACAGGTTGTCCAATCCGACTGGCTGCCTCCAATCGCCTCCGAGTCCTGTACGGTGTTTTCAGGCCAGCAATCAACGCGGTCTTTGACAATTGTTACTGCTACTTGCCCACTTCCTCTTGAGAGTGCAGTAACTGGAGATGCAGATAACCTTTTTGATGTCTCACACAAGTTGACAGGTATATACATAGCTTATTTGTCTCAAGTCGTGTCATCATTCCATTTTCTCTTGAAAAGTCTCAGTATCATATGCATGGGATCTAAAGCATCATAATTTGATACTTCACAAATGGGATGTCTATGTGTCCATGGCTAGCATAGTCGGATGGTGACAGCCATTTACCTGCAGCTAGTTACTTGCCTAACAGAGTGAAACTGTTAACAAAAATATGCTTATTTTTAATAGGGCCCAGCATGAGTAGGATATATCAAATGCTGTGTTCATTTCAACATAAAGCATTTAAAGATAAAAAATCGAAATGAATATATTTTAGGGTAAAACGATTCGACATTCTCTTATGTTTTGAAAAAAAAAAATCTTTAATTTTAATTTTTCAGAAAGAAACTCCTAAAATTTTACAAAAAAAAAACAAAACACACGTAATATAAGTATCGTGTATAGATCAATTAAATGTTAATGACATTACAAGAAAATTAGTAATTAGCGATAGAAAATTACCGACGAAAAATCACAATTCGTCGGTAACATGGTCAGGAAATTTTTCATTTTGCAACGAAGTAAATAACAGTCGGTAAATATAGATGAAAATTATCCCAAAAAATTTGCCGACGGAATATAGCAACAGAAGAAAATTCTCATCGGTAAAAAAGGCGAGAATGCTTAGCGGATTATTTTTTGTTTACCGACAGAATATTGTTCCGTCGATAAGTTCCGTCGGTAAATTTTAAGAGGTAAACGTCATCGTTTGCTTTGGTTTCAACGTTTTAATAAAACGAAAACGACGTCGTTTGGTTTCATTTAAGCTAAAACTACTACTGCCCCTCCCCTTCCCCCTCCTCTATCGCATCTAGAAATTTCTTTTTCTCTGTCGTCGTTGTCCTCGCCATTTTCTGTGCCTACCGAAGCCCCGTTGTTTGTCGTCCCGCACCTCACGTCCTCATCATGCCGTCGTCCTCGGCGTCCCAGCATCCTCATCTTTGTCGCTATCGAAGCCTTCCTCCTCCGTCTCTCGTGCCAACTGGTAAACAATGTCTATCTATGTTTTGCCTTTTCTTATTATCAATTGCTTCGTTTTTAAGATGGCTTTTTGTCGCTTAATGATAATTGTTAAAATGCAAAACGGTTCAAGGCTGATAATGTTTATGTGCTACGATGAATTTTCTATATATCATTTTCAGTCAAATGATATATCGAAAAAATTAAGACAAATTAACTGACTTGGCTATGTCCCTATGGGTTTTTAGTTGATAGTTTGTCAAACCTTAAACA
This sequence comes from Erythroxylum baracoense, assembly GCA_025629805.1. Taxonomy (NCBI): domain Eukaryota; kingdom Viridiplantae; phylum Streptophyta; class Magnoliopsida; order Malpighiales; family Erythroxylaceae; genus Erythroxylum; species Erythroxylum baracoense. The sequence goes on from JAOTAY010000005.1 coordinate 39,442,406, forward strand.
CAGTATTTTGTTTTAAGAAAATCCACATTGGCAGCTCATCAAGAGCAATAAGAAGAGAGATGACGTCCTTGTCTATATGTAGCTATGTGGACAATTCTTTAAAATGTAGTTCTAAAGTTAAAATTATGAGACACACTTCTGGCATTTGTGTTTGGAACTTACATATAAAATTGATAGCTTAGATCTTATTCGAACTTAGTTATAAATGAATTCAGAAAAAACCTATATGTAGATTGAATTAAGCACATATATTAAGGATTGAACTAGAACCTAGATATAAATCTATATGACCCTTCTAGTATTAGGGTTAACTTTTGTGAAATTTCAAAGTACTTGGTACATTATAAGAGTTGTTAATCAATCCAATGTTAAGTAACTATACATCGATAGAAGACAAATCATTATGCTAGGTGATGCTTATGACTTATATAGACAGTAATACCTTATTTTACTTAGTTTTTGTTATATTTTTAGGTAATTATACAAATTGAACATGAAAATGATGATATTTAAGAATTAAAAAAATCCAAACAAAAATATGAAGAAATTCATAATTCTTGTAGTAATATGACCTAGCCCATACTCATGCTTTAACTTGTGCTTTAAAAGGATCAAGTGCAGCAAATGACACATTCTAAACCATGAATGTGTGAAGACCTTTCGCAATTCATTAAGAAAATAGTTACATCCACAATTTTGGGACACGACTATGCTAGAGGCCATATATTCATCTTTAAGGAAATAGTGAGATTCATAGCTTAAAGATCCATTCATGTCAGATACCATGCCTATTATGCAAAAGAAACTTTAAATGCATATGGTTTAGGCGTTGACCATAGGACATTCCATGGCACAAGCACATTAAAATGTATTTAAGAGTGAAAATCATAATTTTTGTGAGATTTTAGTTGTCTTACGGTGATAACACTTTTAAAAAACATCCTTCTCTTTCCAAAAGCTAGGTTTAGTCATTGGAAGGCTTCTCTAACCTTGGAAAATCACTTTTAAGTTATTTTTCACTAGAAAATCAAGATTTAGAGATCATCTTAACAAATGAAGCTTTTGGGAGATTTAAGAAGTTTATCTAGATTCACTTTTATCATGACTTCTCTATTTTTGTTATTTAATTTTGATATTTTGTATGTATTTAATAGGTAAATATTTTTTCTGTGTTTAGATAGGGAAACTTATAGTGATTATCTTTTTATGGATTGATTTAATTTAATTTATAAATTGTGATATGTTTTTGTCTTATATCTTTATTGATCTTAATGATTATTTATTCATACCAAAAACTAAATCTTTTTAGTTCATATGTGAACAGCTTTGTTGATCTTAATGATTATTTATTCATACCAAAAACTAAATCTTTTTAGTTCATATGTGAACAGCTTGAGATAGCCTGCTTGTAATTGAATCATAACTTAGATAGAGGGGTTAAACAAGATGCTCATTAGTAAGGGAGGTAAAAATAATAAAATCAAATTATGAGGATAATGATGTTAAGTACAATATGACTAAAGCCTTAGTGGGTTAAAACTTGGTGCTTGCAATCTTTATGGTAAGATAAGAGTTTATATGTTTTTTTTAAGAATTTGTGTACTAGTTATTATTGTGGTTCTTGTCATCACCTTATTGTTAGGTTCTTGAAATTTTTCGTTGTTTTGTGATGTTATTAATTGCAGGCTTGGTTTATTGTAAGCAGTGTCAGATTTGGGTTTTTCTTATCTTATTCTTCTTGAAAGTATTGTGGTTGATTGTTGGAAGTTTTTATTTTTGTACTTTTCCACATTCTTTGAAGGTTTAAATCAACATATAAATCCACAATTACCTACCTTTTTTAAAGTGGGTTCCCTAGTTAACAAACTTAAATCTATTATGCTAATACCTTAAACATTGATTAGTTTGAGTTAGTTTAGGGTGTCAGTATACAAATTTTATCAAAGTTACTATACCATTTTTAGAAGAAAGTGAGGAAGAGTAAAGGTTAGGATACTTGTTGGTATTGGTTTTATTCTATATAGTACATGATTCTTCCTTTGAAGATCTAATAGGAAAGTTAAGGCTCAGATATCTTGGAGAACTTTGATGGACATAACTTCTAAAGTGGCAATGATAGGAGACATAACCACATATAGGAAACCATTTTGTTTTAATTATTTTAGATATCAAATGTATATTGCATGTAAAGTGACCAACTTCTGTGGCAATCTTTGTAAAAACTATTAACAAAAGAGTTAATAATGGATTTTTTTACAAAATTAAAAATTTGAACATTTGATTGATATTTTTGGCATTTCTAGGTCATATCGCAAAATCAGAAAAAGTTTGATGTTTAAAATATAATTTACCCTTAAAAAATATTGCAACCTTGACGTTAAAAAACCACCAATCTTATGAAAATTAAGCAATGCTATAAGAATAACACTTTATATGACAAATTCCATAAGTCTATAAGAAAATACCAACATCTTTAACAAGAAATACCTCAACTGTTTGGAAAAATGCTAATTATATGTACAGAAAAAACTATCATGTTTTGTAAAAAAATCTTTCCTCAATACTCCAAGTACCACCAATCCATTTTATAAATGCCACAATCATAAACAAATATTACCACCACTGTCATTGAAGAATACCAGTATTATATACACAAATATATTACAAAAGTATGTTAATATTTGAAAATCTGTGAAATTGTGAAAATGGATATCTTGATTGTTGTCTCTGTTGGTATACTGTTCACTCTTTTGCTTTCACAATTCATCCTTCTTCCTCTCATCCCTTAGCTTTTTCTATAACTTTGCTTTTCTATAACTTTTTATGATAGAAAATTCCTAGCTTTGGCTTTACCTACCATGCTTTGATTGTAGGACCAAACATAACAAATGTAAATGATGAATAGATAGAATGAACTACTTCAACTTTGGCTATGTCTCCTTGATCTCTTATGCTTTCAATATTGAATGTTTAATTAAAGATCAAGGAAATATATAAATCACTAGAGTAATTAGTTATCAATTCATTCTTTTAAATATATTCATGCACCATTTCTATTTTCCTTATACTTTTAGAGGAGAGCTCTAAACTTTTGATTTTAGATGCACCAAAAGAATAGTATAGACTTTAGTTGATAATAAGTATATTTCATATTCTTTTACAAATCAATTATTGATGATTTGGTCAATTATAGTTAGCATAAACTATTAATATGAGAGGGTTTTTTTAATTCCTTTCGAGTTCAAAATTTAATTATAAAAGTAAAATGAAAAATGTTAAACTTTAAATTTGCTATAGTAAAATGAAAAAATTAAACTTTAAACTTGCTTTATTATATGTTAGATTAGCAAACTTATACGAAGATATGCTAAAATTAATTCTACTTTTACTTGACTAATTCTGATGGAATTAACAAACTTAGGCACATCTCCATGATATTTAATATGAGTCAAGAAAATAATTTAATATTTCAACTGCTAAGTTTTTTATTCTATTCTATTTAGTTATATATTAAGTGTTGATGCCATTTAAAGCTCCTAATCTTTTTATAATTTATTCTTATTAAGATACATAGCTTGGATCCATATGGAAACAATAATAGTATGTATCTCTGAAAGCTAAAGGTTGAAGAACCTCATACCATGGCCAATAACTTATGCAATGTTAAAGACATTGATATTAGAAGAATTAGAAAGGACAAAAATACAATCATTACCTAAATTAACACCAAACATAAAGGGATTTAGTTCAATTATGAACTTGAAGTAGAAAAACCAAAAGCTAACTTTACTAAAGGATCGAGAAATTCCATCAGATTTAACTAATACAATTTATCTTATTTTCTTAACAAACATTAGAACAAGTTTATTATATTAAATACGAAATATTCTTTTTCGCATGCCCTATATTAGGTTGAAGAGCGTTGCTCATCCTTCTTCTTTGTAGTTTGAAGTTGTTTATCCATCCAGGTTAGTCATCCAACTAATGTCTACCATATGTATTGCTTTAATAATAACATTCTGATACGTTTGGGTTTTGTGTGAATGCAAAGGAGGTTTTGATTTTATGTTTTTATTTAAAATATTCTTACAATCATTGATGAGTTTTTATGTTCTTTTTTAATAGTCTAAGTATTTACTGTATGTGGATTCAATTTGAGATGTTATGGATGATTTGAGGCATTAATAAACCCCTAGGACGGTATATAGGCTGGAAACTCATGATGCAGCTTCCGCAAGGCTTATCGGTGAAACATTTCGTGAGCTTAGGAGTCACAGCAAGAACTTGCTTTCTTAATTCACAGGTGTAAACAATGCTATCTACTATAGTATTGAAATCAATTGTAGGTAATTAATTCAAACATAAATACTTCAACTTTAATATGATTAATGCAAACTTAGTATTAACACAAGAAATTCATACGTTTAATAGACAAGACAATTCTTTGCATAATAAACTCCTAATATGGTATATAGGCTGGAAACCCGTGATGCAGCCCCCGTGAGACTTATTGATGAAAAATTCCACGAGCCTAAAAGTCACAATAAGAACTTGCTTTTTTGATTCACAGATGTAAACAATGCCACGTAGCATAGTATTAAAATCAATTGTAGTTAATTAATTCAAACAAAAATACTTCAACTTCACTGTGATTAATGCAAACTTAGTATTAACACAAGAAATTCATACATTTAATAGACAAGACAGTTCTTTACATAATAAACCCCTAAGATGGTATATAGGCTGAAAACTAGTGATACAGCTCCCGTGGGGCTTATCAGTGAAAAATTCCACGAACCTAGGAGTCACAACAAGACCTTGCTTTCTTGATTCACAGGTGTAAACAATGCCACATACTATAGTATTGAAATCAATTATAGGTGATTAATTCAATTGATTAATACTTGGGGATGTTGTGTAAAGTTTAGATGTTTTATAAACTTAGGTGACATGAAGGATGCTAACTATGAAATCACTCTTTTAAATTAACAATTTTGCATAAATGAGTAATGTTGATAAATCTTGGATGTATAGACGATTGACACCTAATGGTTTCATTAATCCTGAGTTTGTTGAGGGAGTTGAAGCTTTTACTCATTATGCATGTTCTCAACCTGCATATATGGATGACCCAAAGATTAGATGTCTATGTAAAAAGTGTAAACATATTCATTTCCTTCCTATTGGTGAAGTGAATGGGAATTTGCTGAGAAAAGGGTTTGTCCTACTATTTTGAGTGGACACGATATGGGAAGCCATTGATTTGTAGCACCTCAACGGGTAATGAAGTAAACTCTTTAGTGAATGTAGATGAGTTTAAAGGGGGATTAGATTTAGAACAAATAATATGGGTGCAAATAAAAATCCTTACATGCAAATAGTTTATGATGCAGCTGGTTATACC